>JAXIVD010000449.1:5000-57070 GCA_036785275.1 Cancer borealis
TAATAGATGCAGTGCCAGGAAATTCTGTGTGCACTCATGATAATACTGCTGCAATTACTTAATGAATGGTTTAAATAACTTTGAAATACTGTGTTTCCCTTCTATACATCATACAGTGTTGTGAAATATTTAATTTGCCTACTTTGCATTACTACGACTACAGCTATTTTCTGCACTCGTAAACAAATACCTGAAGAACACTCATTTCAATAGCTACCTTGGAGCCAGGCATCGGAGAGCCGCACCGCGTCCAGAGTGATTGCTACCGACGAGGGAGAAGCGAAGCCCATTACTCGAGGGTCAGGAAGGAGGAGAGGGAAAGAGAAGGAAAAGAGGAAGGAGAGAAGTGAGCACAAAGGAAATGAGAGAGAGAGAGAGAGAGAGAGAGAGAGAGAGAGAGAGAGAGAGAGAGAGAGAGAGAGAGAGAGAGAGAGAGAGAGAGAGAGAGAGAGAGAGAGAGAGAGAGAGAGAGAGAGAGAGAGAGAGAGAGAGAGAGAGAGAGAGAGAGAGAGAGAGAGAGAGAGAGAGAGAGAGAGAGAGAGATACATGCATGCATCAGTCAACATATGAAATCCCATCCATCGTTTTATTGACTTATTAAAAAGGTCACGTGCACCAGAAAGTCAGGTCAGGCGAGGTGTGATTGTAACATCAAGCTAGGCAAGTAATCCAATCATGACCCGGATCATCCTATATAGCTGTCCGTCTATCTAATAGTTTGTTACGTCCTAGGTATGTATTTGTTATTGATTATTCGTTTTTTTTCTTTTATTATAAAAGTCCCCAGAAAGTTTATCGGAAAAGTGGATATGTGGGCGGGAAAACTTAGAATGTTTGTGAGGTGTTATGAGGCATAGGAGTATGGAAGTATGCAAAAGGGAAATAAATCGGCACGTGGAAGAGAAGGAAAAGAGGAATGACTAAAGGGAATGAATGAGAAATCAACACTGGATTGGTATAGAAGGAAGGACCAGTCAAGGTATGAAAGTTTCTATGATGGCAGCTTTAGGGGAAATTTACTTTTCAGGGTTCGGACAAAGTCATTAGAAGTGAAAAGTCGTGTTAGCAGATGGAAGAATGGTGAATGTAAGAGGTGTATGACGTATGAGAAAGGGGTGGATGAAACAGTGGAACACTTGATGCTGGAATGCGAAAAGTATGACCGTATGAGTGTGCAAGGGCTAAGATGTTAGAAGTAGTGGCAGAAGAGATAGGAGTGAGATGAGAGAGAGAGGAGTGTTAGTAGGCAAATGGAGTCCCTGCTGAGGTTGAGTACTGAATGGAGGAGTAACAGTAGTGTGTTAAAGGCTACACCGACAATCTACGCTGGGTGATTCCCAACTCCAATCTCCAACTCTAAATCCAAGTGAGTGAATGAGTTATATGTTAATAAACTTAATGCAAATAAAGTAAGCGCCAGACATCAGAGGTCATATGGCACGCTCAAGTTATTACAAAGCTACCCGGTCCCCAAGGAGTGAAAGAACTATTGAGTTTATTAACTCATACCACCAACCTCGATCTGTAAATAGTCGATCGAAACCAACACGCAGTTCGGCGTAGTGTCAGTTGTCTAAGTTTTTTAATTACCTTCCACTCTCAACGTCGTTTCCTTAGTTGGCAGTCCAACCACCATAAGTCACCCACAACCCTCTTCAAGTTCCTTATTGCGGTGACCTATATAGGCTTAAATTATGTTGCTCACTTTCCAGAACACCACCATTCGCTTTTATTAGTTATTCTTGAAATTTTAATTAAGTCACTATAAAAAGTTGGTCTTTTATGAATAATTAACAATGAGATATATACTTATAATAAGCAGTTTTAAGCTATGATTAAATAATTCCCTCGAACTAGGTAATTATAGACCATAATAGTTCTGCTAGGGTTAACGAGAGCGCTACTTTTCTAGCTGCTGCCGTGAGCCCGGATCGAACTCAATCCTTAGGCCACGAGCTGAGCATTGTACCACAGAGCCAACCAGCCCCCAAGTTATGTTGATACTGCATCGAGTTACTGCTTGTCCGTATCATTAAACGGCAGCTGTCAATACATACCCCCAAAACTCCCCCCAAAAAAGGGCAGAGACCTAAATTACAAACAAGGCATTTTTAGTTTAAACAATGTATTCCTGACTCGCTCCTATTTCACTAGATGGAGATATGAGATATAAGTTTCGTTGGGGTGGTCTGGAATAGTCAGGGAGTTGATAGAGGTACGTGGAAATTGAGAGGTCTTTGTCCTGCAGTGGATTCAGAGGCTGATGATTATAATAATTACTGACTTAAACCTTCCTCTCAGTACCTGGCAGAAGTGTATGCAACTAGCTACATATCCGCATAGCTTGTTCATCCATTACATTTTCACACGAGGGAAATAAAAATCATTTTATATGAAAATATTTCAACAGATTCAACAGCATTCACATAGAATGAGCCACCAATCACCACCCAGCTGGTGCTTTGGCTCACACCACACACCTCGCACTCACTGTCCAGGTGATCACTATTACGTAGCTTAATTATCTTGGTGGATTACCATCTAGATTGTATTACGGGAAAGAGAGATTATAGTGTTACCATAAATCAAGAGAGCTCTCGAAAATAATGAGTCAAAAACCTTAATTATACACTTTACCAATACAACCTATCCTGTAATCAGTAATGTACAATGCACTTGTTCAAAGTACTCAGTAAATGTCAATGCCACTCCCCTCCACTGCTTTCTTTCCCTTGTCGCATGGAACTCGTACGTTGATGATCTACTGTACAACCATAGCAATGAAGTCTAATTAGTATGAATAGATGTACTGCAAACATTGCCTTTGGTCTCCCTGACCACAATTTCCACATGGTGGCTGCAAGGAGACAGTGCATATATTCTAATGCAGTTTGATTATAAAGAAAAGGGAAATAAGCATCAGCTATATGAATATATTAATAAAGTGATGTGTCAATTGTTCACTAATCATGTCCTATTTGCTACTGACAAAAAGTTTACAAGACAGCCCCCAAGGAATATCAGTAATAATCTGTTATCCTTCATGATCAGCAAGAAGTGGTAATGCTGCATAGGGAGCAAGGATGACTGTATGTAACACTTACAGACAGGCTTAACATGATAGGACTAGCCAGAGATCACTGTATAGTAAATATAATTCTATATGCTATATAAAAGATACCAAAAATGCATAAAGAGTATTTATTTAGAGCTGCATTGAAAAATCAATATATAATGAAACAGTCTTGCTGTAAGCAAAACTGAAAAATCAATGCATGCAGAATCAAATATTATTCAGATATACCGGCAGATAATAAAAACAATATGGATGTCAGTCTCAGAAGCTCAAAGCAGTAAACTTTAAATTATTGTATTAAAAAGTTGTTTCATGAGTCTCTGACTTGACAGAGAATCATACAAACAAATGTGCATATAACTACTTTTCTCACATGAACGTCTAAGAAATATTTCTGCTTCTTTGATTAATTCTGCCGAGAACATCAATTACCAGTCACTGGCAACAGAGGAGACAACAAATATCACACAAAAACATCATTCCAGAAACTTCAAGAATGACTCCAAAACTGCCTTGATCTTGTATTCTACTTAAGAGTTTAAATCCAGATCCATGCGCTCCAGAGACCCATCCTCCTGAAATAAGAATACTAGTTATGCAATCTTACCTTCATAATTTTTCATTAAAATTTCCATTGGTCATATAATATATCACAAGTAAATATACACTGAAATAAATTAAATATAGATTGCTTGCAAGCTTACAAGATTTTTTTTTTTTTCGTTTTTAACATGATCTAGCTTTTAATCACTTAAAAATTTGAAGAACTTTACCTTAATCTTTGCAGAAATTTCTACACAACTGAGAATTCACATTCCCAAGCTAGGTGAATGCTTGACACTGACCTTGTAGTGTTGGCACTGAACGATAACAATCCTTGCCAGAATCTTGATGCGAGAGTATGGTGTTGGGGAGGCTAAAAGATCTTGTAGTAACTGAATTCCTCCCTCTTCCTCCACCAGTGAGCAGTACTTTTCAGCTGATAAAAATTACCAAAAAAACTATAAATTTACAAAGTTCATAATTTCCTGGTTGTGCAAGTTTCTGATTCCTCAGCTATGGGTGACAATATTAGTCAAAGACACTTACGATAAACTCTAGTTAGGTTGGCCAGTGCCCAGGCAGCCCAGTGCTGACACTGGGAAGTATGGTGAACCTCCAGCAGTCTTAGGATGGGTTCAAATGATCTGCAAAAGAGAAAAAATAATTGTAGCTATAAATATAATAATCAATCAATCAATCATTGGGGGTCATATGCCGAGGGGTGCGTCGCCTTGCCAATCCTCCAACACCAGCTCCAGCGACCACCCCGTGC
Source organism: Cancer borealis (assembly GCA_036785275.1). NCBI lineage: Eukaryota > Metazoa > Arthropoda > Malacostraca > Decapoda > Cancridae > Cancer > Cancer borealis. The sequence continues at coordinate 9,392 of JAXIVD010000449.1, forward strand.
AAATCTCCATGCAAGCCAGCTTCTCATACCAACCTGAGAAGCAGGATCAGCTTCTCGGTAACGTGCAACATGTCCATATAGCCGGAGTTGACGTTGGTGGACTTATGCTGGTACTAGGCCTTTGATTCAGTCTCACGGAGAAGTCGCTGATTTGATACAAAGTCATTCCAGCTATACCCCATGATACTGCCATGATATTACCAAAGACATCAATTTGCCTCTTCAGATCGGTGTTCAGTGTTCATGTCTCACAGCCATAAAGTAAGACAGGGATCACCAGCGACTTGAAGATTCGTATCTGTCCATCTGCACAGGTACCAACAACACCAGATACTCGTGCTGAGCGAGTTCATAAACACCATGGGCCAGGCCAATCCACCGTAAGACTTCTTGACATGACCCACCATTATTATGGACCACGCTACCAAAGTATGGGAAACTGTCCAAGATATCAATGTCCTCGCCATACGCATGGATAGACTGTACCGTTTCATTTATAATAAGATAAGATATAATAAGATAAAAATTAATATGGAGACAGGATACAAGAATAGTAATCATATCCAGAAATAAGTCTATCTTTCTATATACCTGGCTTACATCCCTATTAAAAGGAGGTAAAGACAAGGAAATTAGGATTCAGGGAGACTTTACTCTCCCATCCTCTTCTGTACCCTATCTTTTTGTAGGAGAGAATACAGAGGAGGGGCTTCCTAGACACTTAGCCCTTTAAATAATTTAATCACACCTGTAATTAATGTTGCGTTTTGAGGCCAGATCCCACCGCTCAATTGCTGCCACCATTCTCTCCAACACTTCAGCCCTGGTGGGACGGTCAATTGTCCAGGCCTCGGCTCCACCACTAGCAATGTGGGACAGCACCCCTGCAGCATTGTAGCTCACCTGCACCCAAAGAGATCATTACAGCTGTTAAACTACAGCACCACAATTTAGTAATTTCATAATTTTTTTTTTTTTTTTTTTACATTAAAAGGGTACTGGCTAAGGGAAAAAAAATTTAGTATAAAAAAAATCCCGCTTGTCGCCAGACCCTGTAAAGAAGATAATAGGAGAAATAAAAAAATGGTGGGGCAGTTCAATTTAGTATGAGAGGTGTCTTGACACTCCTCTTTTGAAAGAGTTTATGTCATAGGCAGGTGGAAAAACAGATAAAGGAAGAGAGTTCCAGAGTTTACCAGTGTAAGGGATGAAAGAGTGAAGATACTGGTTAACTCTTGCATTACTATGAAAATTCAAGAAAACATTGAATCAAGATTGATATGACACGAGTCTAGAACTGCTTTCTTTGCCTTACATGCTGTAGGAGGAAGCATTCAAGTGTATGGGATGGAGAGGTCATAGGGACTGAACAGATACATTTTAGACCTTGTTACAAAACTCACATTCAATACATTTAGGTGTCACTGAAAATAGTTGTAAACCACATATTAATGATACCAATGACTAAGACTGACCTCAATGCCATCTGAATTGGAATCAAGGAGATCAGCAAAGGTGGTGAGGAGTTCTGGAGTCATGAGGCGATGTCTCAGCTCCTTCACTTCTGCCACATTGCCCAAGAGTCCCATCATGTTTCGCAACAACTCAGGTTTATCCGGAAATGCCTGGTAATGGGAATACCATGAAATACATAGCTATGAAATAGCCTAGGAAGCAAAAGGGTAAAACAGCAATAGTAAAATACAATTATCTTTAGTGATGAAGATAAACAATGGAATTACATAAACTTGCCTTCAGACACTTCTGAAAGTAGGTCATCCCCTCGCCATTAAGAAAACGGAGACAGTTGATGGGTGTTTCATCAGTCACATTCCACATGGCTGACCAAGCAATCTCCAGCATGTCATCATGCATTTCATTCTGCAGCCTATCACTGATGAGCTTCAGCATTGTCTGCAATCAATATGCATCTCATTACTGTAGCCACACAAATTATTATCCAATAATAGCTTTCATCTGCTGACAAAATTTTTATTGTGACCTTTCACTAAAACACATTAACTAACGATGAAAGATTCAACAAATATTCGTAATAATATTTAAGTATAATCACAGATTAAATGTAGTACCTTCCGAGTCACATATGAAGTTACTGACCTCTATGGCTCCTAAATCTCCAACAAGTTCCTTCTGTTCCCCATCCACCTGACAGGCAAGGGAGTTAAGGAGATAAATGGCAATCCTTCGCACAAAATCATCTCCGTCACCTCTACCTTTGATCAGACGCAGCAGAAGTTGAACGAGACGTCGATATTCAAACAGCTGGAAAAACAAACAAAAAAGGGGTTTTCTCTTACAGTTAGGGAAGACATTCTTTAATGAAAGTCACAAGACAGAACAGCATGATGCCTAAGAACATTATATCCATTTATCTATCTTTGATGCAGTTTAAAATCTTATAATCATTTTGAAAGGTTAAATAACAATGCTTACTACATCTTGGGGTATCCTGAACTGGCAGAGAGTGAGGCAGCCATTGCGCATCATGGTGGAGTCATCTAGGTGGGTCTCCATTGCATCCAGTAACACACCTATCATCTTCTGTCTAGCTCTCACACTCAGACTGTTTTTGTCTTCAGTCTTAGCAATATAGAACAGTGATGCACTGTTCAGAAATATAATATGCTACCATCATTATCCTATAATGAATAGTGGTAGGTGAATAAATACACTGAAGCTGCTATTGATTACTGAAAATAAAATGCGTATGTGTGTATGTATGTGTTAATTGAAAGAAGTGTGTGAAAAACTCAGAACATATGTGGATGTGAAGCAAGAATTTAGTCATACTGTCATATATATAAAAAAAATCAAAACAATAGTTGGAAATGTTGAAGTAGAGATTAGTATACATATTACATAATGGAAGCTAAATGATACTCAGTTTCCAAGTGATACTAGCTAGCAATGAAAACTGACAATATGTATCATGTCTCTTCTACAAAAATATGTTACTCGTCAGCCAACCACTTTTTCCAACCTAACATAAATAAAATCACATCTACTGCATGTATCTAGATTACCATGTTACCTGGGATGGGGGAGGAGGAGGAGGAGGAGGAGGAGGAGGAGGAGGAGGAGGAGGAGGAGGAGGAGGAGGAGGAGGAGGAGGAGGAGGAGGAGGAGGAGGAGGAGGGGAGAGGAGAAGAAGAAGAAAAAAAAAAGAAAAAAAAAACTGGCAACTTTTTAATCCTGAAGTGTCATGCAACTGTTTTATAACTGCTGAGGTGAGATCTCACACTGCACTTAACACACATGTGACAAAAAAAAACTATCAATAGCTGACCTCCCGGATATCTGAATATGCTTCTCTCGGCGGTGTCTGAGCATGGCCAGCAGGATGAGATTAAGGGCTCGCTTCTGGTCATGGCATGTTTCAAACCGGAAGATGTGGAATAGTTCATTTAGAGCTTTGACAAGTACCTCAGGCCGATCTAAATAAGTCTCCATAGCCGCCAGTATCTGCTCCTCATTTGCATCACCAGTGATCTGATTAAACAAGAAATACATATCATAACCATTCATATTTTCAATATCTACAGTTTTATGGTTTGTACAGAAGATGAAGTTTACATCAAGAAGACAATTACATCAGAAAGTTTTCAGTACACGGTTATCTATGAAAGCTTTGTAAAGAGGAGGATATTTTTACCATAACATTACATATGGTACGAAACAGTATGAACAAAAAGTACAAGAAGAAAGAGACCATAGTTCCCTTAAAGCCAAAACTGTCAATATACAAGCTGAATACTTACCACCTTTGCAGGGATGTGGTTTCTGTGACAAGCATCATGAAGAGTGTTGTAAAGACCTAAGAACTCCAGTGGGTTGTTGATGCGACATCGTAAACCTGGGATATCACACAAGTCTGCCTCTGTATCTCTGCACTGCTCCTTCTAGAAGATACAAATTTATCATGTAATTTGAGACTTCACATTCCTTCTCACTCTGTAAGTTAAGTAATCCTGCACCACTATTTTTGTGAATTTAATACTAAAACCTTCCCATCCCTCCTCTATTTGAATTTAACAATATTAAACCTCTGTATACTCTCCTACAGAAGGATGAGGCACAGATGGTGAGGAAAGAATAATGTTTCCACAAACCCTGGCATGCCTTGCCCTGGCTACCTCCCTTTAGGGGAATAACGGCCTGGTATATATATAGATTTTTTTGTGAGTGTGGAAGTGACAACTTGATCTGCTTACAGATCTTAAAAGCATTTGCTCCTTCCTGATCACTATATCATGGACATTAATTAACTATTTTCTAAAAGAAACAAAAGCATTGTGCTGCTAATGAAAATAGAACAAGATAAATATGTATAACAGTACATCAGTATTAAAGCAACATTGTAGAGAACATTTCTGCAATAGATCAACAGGATCACACAGCAGTCTTACCATAGATCCCTATGCATTCATTTCTACACCTACATGATTATATATTCAATAAAAGTAAAAATTTGTTTTAAAAGTAGACAATAATCTTGACTGAAAAAAATGGGATTCTGAGTCAACAATGACTAGGCAAGATGTCAGGTCGTGTGTGGAAGGTTACCCTTCCTACCTGTCTTTCGATGCATTTTTTAAATTGGAAAATGTTTGTGGAATAGGGAGCATGAGCATGGATATGGAAGTATTTGTTCCATCAGCGAGGACCACAGAGGCTGGATAAAGGAAGGTAATTAGTGGTAATGGATGAGCGTGGGCGAGGATGAGAGAAGGAGACAGTCTGGGTTATAGAAGAGGGAGAGGTCAGAGTAGAGTTGGTGAGTGGTTTTACTTTTTGGAAGCATATATCTTTTTTTGTCCTTAAACTATGGCGCCGGTAGGCTTAATGGAGACCTTAAATGGTTGGCCTCCGTCCGTTAGTAGTAAAGGTTAAATTTTTTAAGTGACGCCTCATTTCTTAGTGAGAGGTTCATGCTGCCTGCGGAAGCTCTTTGTGCATATAACTTTGCAGTCCCGTCGAGGATAGTGTTATGGCAGCATGTGGGTGATCTTAGGCCACTCAGCAGTATTACCAAAGAAAAGTGGCCAGTGGGTACCGGGACTTGAACTCAGGACTCTGAGCTGGTATGCCCAACCGCTAGCCGCTAAACCACCACCTCCCCATGGTTCTAAGGTGGTTAAAATAGAAGATACAGATGTAGAAGGAGGGGTTGGTGTTGATGTTAGGGAAACAGGTATAAGAGGAGGTGGAAGAGGTGAGGGGGATGACAGTGAGCAGTTTGGAGACCTGACATGCAGTGTTTGGGCGGGGTGTACTTCTCTTCTGTTATGGGGGCCTAGGGGCTAAGAGAGATGAGTGTATATATATGTGTGCATGGGTGTGTGTATGTGTGCCTTGATTTGGTTACCTAATTTTAGAAGGATAACAGCCTGCTATATAGATAAATAGATAGATGACAAATTAAAAACTTTTACAGCTACTGAGAATACTATCAGAATTTTTGATTTCCCATTCTCTAATGTTCTAGAAGAAACATAAATAGTGATTTACTTCATCTGAGTCTCGGTATTCATCAAAGGTGCCATCCCCTGACAAATTTGTGCCAGAAATATCCAAGTTTGTTAGATTTGGCAAACTTGATACCATGTTAGCCAGTGTTGTGTCGGGGCATTCAAACATGCCATACGTCTGATTGGCTTGAGATACATCCAAATATCTGAGAAAAAAAGAATCATGTAATATAACAAATAAGTACAGAATTAAGCACAAAATATTTATCATCAGTCAAACATAAGTTAATTGTAATTAACATAAAACTATTACAAATACCACCAGCTACATTTTTCCAGCAAAAATCAGTTAACCATAATATACATTTTGAACTTTGTGTATATATTTTATTATCAACTAAATATAATAAAAACTAAAACATTTGGTACTGACTTCAATGTTTTGATCTCACAAAGAACTGGGATTGCATCTTGTATTCTCTGTGTTGAGTGGAGATTTATGGAGACTAGATTCTTCATAGGAAGAAGATACTTGATATCATGAAGGAAGAAGCAGCCTGACAGGTCAAGGTGAGTGAGCCTCGTGAGTGGCTGCAGGAGTAGAACAAAGTACCCATCATCCTTGGGTTGTATCAGCTCCCGTACCACAAGTTTTCGTAGATTTGGGGTTCGCAGGATGTACTCTCTTTGTTTCACTTCGCTCACTGGGCTACCATCTGTACCAGTGCTTGACTCAAGCTGTGTTCCAACTGACACTGAATTCGGTAGAATGTCTTTAGTTTTTCCAATCACTAGAGTCAGGAGACTATCACCAGATTTGTTTATATTGTCTAATGTTCGTTCTGAGAGTTTACTACAGTTACTAACATCAAGTTCGAATAAATTATGAGAGAGAAGAACACTTAGCCCATCATCAGACACTGAAGAGTTTCTCAATGTTACTCTCTTTAGCCTTGTACTACCCAAGTCTCTAAATATATTAATAAACCTATCATCAAGTGCTTCTGGATCTATGTCTTGCCACAGACTTATCAGCCTCTCACAAAGTTCTGTCGGGAGAGCTGTGCCAGGCCGAAGGAACCACAGTCCACTGAGCTGGTGTAGGACACAGAAGGTCTCTGGATGAGCAATGACATATTTCCCACAAATGTCTAAGAGAGGCTCTGGTGAGTTGTCCTCCCATGGACAGTTAATGCTTATGCCTCCCACACTCATCTTCTTTACGTCCTTCCTGTCTCTTGGTATTTTCTGTTAGTACACCATCCTCCTTGGCCTCTGGAGAATGAAATTGTATTACTGTCAATTTTCTTTCATGGTGTCTAATAATGAAAAATAATTATAACTAACTAACATATCTGCTTAACTTTTGACTCTTGTACAATGATTTCCCCTTAATTAAAAATGTGTGGCATAACAAGAAGGGGAATCAGGCAATGATTCTACACTAAATAGTACATATTAAAATTTTAATGTTTGACAAACGAATGAGTTACATGTAAGTTAGCCCTACCCCACGCAGCTACATTTGCCTGTTAACTTAAGTACTTTTCTAGATAATCAAGCAGAATATAATAAGTTTCCATTTCTTTTCCGTTTGTGGTGCAGTCAGCTATACATTCTACGGCATTCAGAGGGCATATCTTACTACAATTCTGGAGTGGTTTAATGACTGGGCTAAGCTGCAATAAAATGTTAACCTTGTTAACAAGTGGCAGTTTTGTGTGGATATCAGGGAACAGGCTCCCTTGGAGCAGATCCGTGGCTGGGTAAGATGCTTTGTGGTTGTTGCGCTGCTAATTCCACCAATCCTCTATAGTGCTCTATTAAATGCTTTAAAATGTTTTCTTGTTCAAATGAAGCTTATAGTTTCATCATTAACAATTTTATTTGGTTAAGATTCCTATTAGGAACCCATTAATATCTGGTTTCCTACCTTATTAAATTGATTTTGTTTAAAGATGTCTTCAGCAACATTTCATCCATATTACATATTAAATACTACAAAATAAAATTATATACAATAAATATTGAGCAAATGTGAAGACACTTCATGCCTTCATCAACTTTTATCATCCAGCCACTACACTATGGATCCACACATCATTTTGACCCGGGGTATGTATATAGTAAAAAAAAATTTGAAAATGTGTATTAGCTTAAGCTGCAATAGAACCAAAATGAAGTTTGACAAGTGAAGTTTAGGCATGTGACCATAATCTGAAATAGACAATGTTAAATCCAGTAGGTTTGGTGTTTTCCATGACACTTATGAGGGAAAGCTATTTGGTTAAGCAAAAAAAAAAAAGTCAACTAAAGACTAGAAACAAAACACAACCTTAAATATTGTCAGAAAACTGAGCAAAACAATTTGGCTCAGGCAATTTCCAAACAAATATCTGAATTTACACTGCAGAATAGTGTTGAGTTCAGTGCTATCTTTTAATTGATAGAATACTTTCTCATAACCGATATACTGAAATAGTAAACACTTTTCACGTAACTCAAAGTAAATTAACCTCCTAAAAACATTATGCAAATTTTACAAAGCTTCTGAGTTTGACTTGGCATTACGTGCCGTGACGCGCCCCGCCCCCGTCCTCACCACGGTCAAGGTCACCTCTAATGCTGCAATCCGCTCCCACCTACACTTGGCGTCTGCGACCCAGGCCACTGTCCCCAGGTCAGGCCAGGAACATACACACCGGAGCCACCTTGGGAACTACTCACACCCTATCTTGTTTACACTGGAGGTGCTGGAGGCCATCTGGAGGCGGGATCCAACCTCACACCAGTCTTAGAAAGGAAGATCACAGACCACTTATAGCTCTTCCAAACCCTTTTAGCACTCCACTATGGAGGTTTTAAAAATATTCACTACTATTCTATTCCCTTGCAGACTCGAAACTTTGCTTTACCGTACATTCAGTCGTTCATGAGATTTTGCCCACTGAAATTGACATATAATAGATGATCCATCGCAATAGTCAACAATTTCCGTAATTGATATTGTTTCATACAAAAAACGCAGTTTCATGGTAATATTATGCGTACAATAACTTTGTTTACATGGAGTGGGTGGGAAAGGGTCACAACTCTCAGGAGTGATACAAGGGTATCTGCATTAACGAAAAGGAGTCTAAAAGACAGTAGTAAGATCAATTATGTCGAATGACCTGAAGACGGTGACATGACAAAAAGAAAGAAGGCGGAGTTGGAACATAATGAGAGACGAGATTGAGATGGTTCGGACATGTGCAGAGGTGTGATGCGTATTGTGTAGGGAGGATACCGAGGATACAGCCACTAGGCATGATAAGAGAAAGGACAAAGATAATGCTTATCAATACAATAGGGAGTATATGGAGCTGGTGGCTAAGACAGAGAAAGATGCATTAAGATTGCTACGAGTGATCCGTTGTGGCGACCTGTGACGGAAAAAGCTGTCATAAGTCTCTACTAATATATTGAACTATAATTTGCTTTCTATGTGGCGTATATAGGCAATGGTGTATATAGGTCTCTGGAAAGAGAGGGAGGAGGCATAGAAGGTAAATCTAGGATTTCTTTGAAGGAACGGGCGAGCGAAGCGGACCTGTATAGAATTGTGGGATCGGATTTTTTTCTAAATCAAGCATTTTTAGAGGTATTTGAGGCATCAGGGAGGATATATTGTATACGTATTTAGAGTTGCAATATGTAGGCCTACAGGGACAAAAGGGGTGGAGGGATGGTCAAATGTCAGGGGCTTATATATTCCACTGTTATAAGGGAAATTCAAGGGAATCACAGGCTGTTATATTTGATGAAGAATCAGCCCAGTGATTTGTACGTGTTTATCACCAAATCTAAACACTTTCCTATGATACATATACTAATTATTGGTTTGCTCCAGAGTTGTTTTTTTGTGTGCTCTACGTCGCCGTCAGAAGACACACTCTATTTACCCATAGCTCGCACAGTACTTACATATCTTTTCTCTGATATTCTTTTTTCTCCATCGTATCTACAATTCACGCTGCATTTCTATTTTAGTTTGACAAGTGACTGCCAATGGCGTGTGCACTATGTGGTGGTCTGCTGATGATGACGGTGATGCTTGCCGCTCGGCTGGTAAACAAACGTTCAACCGAGTGGTGATCTCAAGCAGGACCGTCCTGGAGACCATTGAACCATTGTTACTGCAGTATCCACGCTTCCACTCCCACCGTGTTGTGCTGCACTCTCATCTCTTCACCCTGAATGTTAACACCTTTGACCTGCCCACCCTGCTGGCGGCGGCAGGCGTCCACCCCTCACGACAACACGCTGTCATCCGCCTCACCTGTGCCTTCCTCAAGAAGACCGGTCAGCTACCACGCCTTTGATACCATCATAGGACATCACCAGGGCTTATAGGGTTCTTGAAAGGTTCCTCGCAGCCTTAAACAACAACAACATCTCGTCCTCTCAGTAACTCGCCCTGAGGTTGTTTTAGAACATAGAGTGAGGTGAGTTCACTTTCCAAAGCCTCAGAAATAATGTTCCAGAAATCTATATGCTTTATTGGAACGTTTGGTATTATTTTACATCTTCACAATGCTCTAGAAAATTCAAGGTTATATTTTTACATTACCTGATGCATTTTGAGATTTTCTTCAATTACATTTCCGTCCAAATTCTTAGTTCACTCACCTGGTTCACTCACCTGGTGGGCTTCCCCAACTAAGGCAGGAGAAGCCACATTCCGCTATTGCGCCAGCCCCAAAAATAGATAAACAAACCACAGAGACTGCTATAATTTTGGGCTGGAAAGTGCAATATATGCGGCAGGAAATACCCAAAACAGGCAAAGAATAAAATTGGATGAGTTGAAATTATAAATAGACTCAACAATTAGCAGTATTGGAAAAGAGTATCACCGAGATGGTTGGTTAGAGAAGTTTTAAAAGTGATGACATTCTGAGAAGAAACTACACTCTGTGGTAAGGAATTCCAAATATTAATGCTTCGAATACTAAATGATCTTCTTCTAATGTCTAACTGGGAGTGTACACAGAAAATTTTGTACTGATGTCCTCTCGTGTGGGTAATAGCTGGGCGAGGGAAAAAATCTTCAGGCTTTATCGATGAAGCTCCATGAAATATCTGCCCATATTTGATCAAATCATGACGAAGTAGTCTACCTTGGATAGAATACAAATTTAAAGATTTTAAGCGTTCTTGATAAGTAAGATGTTCCATACCACAGATTGTTTTAGTCCACCTTCTCTGCACGCCTTCTAGCATTCTCAAGTCACCAAGATATCCTGTGTTCCACAGTGATGAAGACTACTCTAATAATGGTCATATATGAGTGGTGAAGAGAGGTAACATAAATGAAGCCTCACGATTAACTGTGGATTTCAAGATGTTCTCTGCCACTCTGCTCGCTTTATGCACTATGTTAGCTACATGTTGGTGGAACTTCAATGAAATGTCAACCATGATGCCCAAATCCATGGCAGCTTCTTTCGAAGGTATTACCATACCATCAAGTAAGTAGTGACCTGAAATACCTATTAACGACCAATCGACTGATTTTCTGTGAAATCTTAACAACACACACTTGGATAAATTCATTTGAAGTCCCCAAGAGGTGGCCACTTGATGTAAAGTATTGGTATCCCTTTGACATGATGTTATTTCTCTTAACAGACTAGGGCCAGGAGAGGCACTAGTGCAAACATAAAGCTTAAGGTCGTCAGCAAATATTTTGACTTTAGAAGTAAGACTATGATTAATATAGTTGACATAAATAAGAAATAGGAGAGGGCCCAAAACGGAACCCTGGGGGACTCCACTAAGAACCTCTCTTGGATGACTATGTTGATTATTGACCGTCACAGACATACTTCTGTTAACCAGAAATTCCTTGATCCAATAAAGTAATTTACCCCTGATCCCAAGACTGAACAGTTTATCTAAAAGAATAGAGTGACACACTGTATCAAAAGCTTTTGAAAAATCGAAGAGAATTAAATCGACATTGAAGCCTTGATCCAGCCAGGAAGTAACATGGTGGTAGGTTAGAACTAGTTGGTCCTCGGTTGATCTGCCTGACCTGAAGCCATATTGGTCTTCATTTAGCAAGTTATTAGATTGGGCATAGTCATAGATAAATTTCACTAAAATGCATTCCATTGTCTTTACACAGGTTGAAGTTAAAGAAACAGGTCTGTACATCAAGGGGTCATGACGTGAGCCTTTCTTAAAGATAGGTGATACCCAGGATTTTTTCCAGTCAAGGGGGAGCTCGCTAGTGTCATAAGATTTGCGGAACAGCAGTAGGAGTGGGTACGCCAGTTCTGATACGCAAGCTTTCAAAAGATGGGGGTGAATTGCATCTGGGCCCATTGCAGAGGAGGGGTCAAGTTTGGAAATTGCATCGTGAATGTGATCCAGAGAAAAAACTGTATCGTCTATATGACCATTAAAAACTTGGTGAGGAGCCGGGGCCTGAGGGACAGACAATGCGAACACTGAGGCGAAAGAGTTGACAAATGTATCAGCCATAGCTTTTGAGTCAATAATCATGTCACCATTTACATCCCGGAGAGGACCAACACTAGGAGTGCCCATCTTTTTTCGCCTTATGTACGAATGAAAGACCTTCGGGTTCTTTAGTAAGGAATCTATTAGATGAAATTCATAATCTGACTGGCTTTTTAGTGCAAAACGTCTGTATTGGAAATTGCAGTTAAGAAAATTCTCTAGTGCACTAACTGCCAGAACAGAGTTCCTGCCATGAGTAGTACATTGAGACTTATACCTCATCCAAAGATAACTTCTTTGTCGTTTCAGTTCTCGGGGAGGCTTAACAGGCCAGGGTGGATAAGTGGTCCTGTCTAATGTCTTCAGAGGGACATATGCTAGTTTGTGAGATATTCAATGTTTTCTGTAAGATCTTATCTTTGAAAAATAAAGTTTAGTTTTGTTTGAACAAGGTTCTGTTATTTGTCAATGTAGGTTAAGGTTTGGTTGATATAGGTTATGTTAGGTTAGGTTAATATAGAAGTTATCAAATGTTCTCTATGACCAAAAGTAGGGTGTTGGACGAGGTGTAGTCCGAAGATGGAGACGTAAACAAATGCCATTATGGTGAAGATGTAAAATTTTACCTAACGTTTTGATATATTACGTAGTGTGGCTCAAGTAACTGGCTTCTTACTCTTATAGATATATATTTAACTAAAAATATCCTATATATATATGGTTTACTATACGAGGCACATTTCGGTATCAATGTGGGAGTGTGTGGGAAGTTTGATTAATATGACCGCAAAAAATTGCTCCCTTCTCATGACAGTAATTGAAACGAGGCGATATCGGTATTGATATAAATTTGCGGCTTATACACACACACACACATATATATATATATATATATATATATATATATATATATATATATATATATATATATATATATATATATATATATATATATATGTATATATATATTTCATTCCCATTTATTTATTTATTATAATTCTTTTTACAATTATGTTGTTTTATATTGTTATCTCTGACTGTTTGTGCTTATTCATGATATTTTCTTGCTAATGATTTATACAATAAACTCAAACTTTCTTTGTTTAGATATTTGTAAGTTCCGATGGTTCCGCTCAGCTCACAACCGAGAGGTCCGGGATTCAAATCCTGGGTCTGGTGAATGCAAAATGGGTTTGTCTTCTTCAAACATTGTAATCCCAGCTCACCTAGAAGTAAATAGGTACAAATAGGTATGGGAGTAAGCTGAGGGCTTATGACTTTGCCATCCCGGCAGGAATGGAAGGTTGGCAATCCTATCCTCTTGTATGTGTGAGTGAGTGTGTGCATATGTGTGTCGAGTACTTCCCTTAAGAGACCAGCTATGATCTATGCCATGCCCTGAAGAGTAAAACAGGCATGGTATATAAAAAAAAAAAAAATTTTTTTTCTATGGTTATCCCAAACTTCTTGTGGCTATTCAATTATGGTCTTGCTAATGATTTATATAATAATCTGAAACTTTCTTTGTTTAGATATTTTTAAGCTCTTCTGATAGTTCCCATTATTTTCATTACTGCATAACCTTTTGTATATGAGCAGTTCCCATTACATATTTTTATTGGTTCATAACCATTTGTATATGGACTTCAAAACTGAAACTGTCACCTACCATAACACTGGGATATTAATTTGATTCACCTTCACATTATGTACGTCTTATTGATATATCTCTAAGGTAAAAAAAATATGCATTCACCTTACACTCAAACTTGGGTTTTTGAATGGCTCCCTTTTCTAACAATTTGGTTCATGCAGAATTTTGAACTCATAATTGCCCTGATTGCCGTATGATAACTCTTGATGAACACGCTACTTGGCAACAACTGGCTGACAGCATCACGGCACGTCAGTCATGCTGCCACCTTCACTCAGACAACACCCGCTCCAAACTGTTCTTTGATTGTGGCGATATTTCTTATGTTGTGCCTTCTACTTTTTTTATTCCATAAGCCACCATGGGACCTAAGAAAGATAGTGAAAGCATAAAGGCAAAAAGGAACAACAATAGAAGTGAAAAAAGAGATCATGTCAATGATATTGTGTCGCTAGGCAAAAACATGGGCTTGGAATTAACAATGAAGACCTGGAGGAATTAGTAGAGGTCCAAACAATAACATCTCTCTCCTTCCTCACTACCTTCCACTTACACTATCAACCCTCTACTGTACAGGTGCATTAAAATTGAATTAGAGAAGTCTTTTTTACTATATTTTATCTGTTTAGAATCGTGTTTATCTTTATTTGCTTTAGATTGAATTAATTTAATTATGTTTTGTGTAAGAACTTGTGCATAAAGTACTGTGGTCAAAGTTTAGATAAGCAATCATCTAGGATCCAGGAACAGATTAATCCATTTCACATTGAATTCTATGGAGAAAATAGTTTCTGTTTGCGAACATTTTGGTTCACAAACGACCTCCAAGAATTAATTAAGTTTGTGAACTGAGGTTCCATTGTTCACATTTTCATTATACATGAGCTCATGTGTCACCCATAAAGGTGCATACAAGGCAAGCATACTGTACCCTGATCCAACCATCTAATATCTGCAATATTATTAAGGTAATTTTGCAATTCAAGTTCAGTGTGATTTAAAATGAGTTTTCTCATGATTTTGTTTAATTCTCCCGAAATGCAGGGGCAAGAAAAGTAATTAATTGAGATAGTGTTTCAGTTTTGTTAGGGCAGTTGAAATGAAAATGTTCTATGTACTCCATTGGCAACTTATTTTCCAGGTGCAGCAAGCATGGCCTCATCAGAATCACCTTCAATTCTATCATCAGGAGAAGAGTCAGCTGTTCCTCAGGATGAAGTGCCATCAGATGAAACAGACTTAAATAAATTAGAAGAAACCGAAGCTGCTGTAATGTCTCTTCTAGCATCTGAAGCTGATAATGATGAAGTCATGGACCAAAGCCAAGCTTTGCTCACTGTTAGTGAATCATATTCTGGTACAGGAGAGTCCGAGGAATTCCCTGTCAAAGAAACATCATCAAGAGCATCATCACAAAATAGTGGATTGGGACTAGTTGATGCAGCATTATGTGAAGCTACCGTAAAACTGACTTCAGAAGGACTCTCATCGTTGGTGTCTTACTCTTCATCTTCAGCTGAAGTTTCAGCCTCAGAAGATAATGGCCAAAATGAACCAGAAAACAACAGTTTGGATGAAGTTCCGGCTCGTGGTGAAGCCACTGTCCGATTTGCTGAAGTGATTGAGTCGGTATCTGAGAAGGTGTCTGAGGAGATCCAGCAAGAAAGTTCTCATGTGTCTCCAGGGGAGGTGTTAGCTGCTGCTGCAGATGCTCTTGCCAGCACAGCAGATATCGACCAGGTGCATGTGGAAGAAGCAGCAGCTGTTGACAACATGGCAGCAGCACTTGCCAAGGCCAGTTCAAATATGGCTCTCAGCACTGATCTAGCCAACATAGATGTGGATGAATCAGGCAGCCCAGAGGTGATGAACAGTGACCAAGAAGGGAAGGCCAGTGTTCAAAGTTCAGTCTTGGCAGAGGAAAGCAAAGCTTTACTTATCCATCCTGCAGAGGAAGGAAAGGATAATACTAAAGAGTTTACTCAAGAAACAAAAGGTAACTATATAATTATTTTGTTTGTTATTATTATTTCATAAAGATGTCCCTTCAGTATCAATATTGTTGGTATCAACTTGTTTCATCAGCCAAAACTACTGGTAGTTTTTCTTTCACTGGCAATTAAAACTTTCCTATTTCCAGTATATTGTTTTACATGCAGTAGATGGTAGTAAATTATGTACCTGATGATGAGCACCGTGCTACATGGCCATCACGCCCTTATATGTACTTTAATAATAATGTTAAGTTTTACTTGAAAATCAGTATTGGGAAAGTTATGAGGCACATGAAATTATCATGGTATTAGTATTAGTTCAATAATCACTGTTGATATCAGTATCAGAATGGTATATCCTAATGATTATGTAACTTTGAAGCAATTTCTGGATTCCCCCCCCCCCCCCCCCCGGGGGTGGGAGTTGAATTGACAACATTTATAAGACGTATTGTTTCTGCTTTTTGAGGGAAGGGAAATATATAAATGACAAGTTTAAGTAATGAAAAGATAGATTTAGATGTATCTACTGTTGTGAGACAGCTTTGTTGAAGAAATTTGATAATGACCTCGTTTTCAGATGAAGTGGAAAGTGTGCAGAAATTAGCTAAGGAAACTCTCCAAGGGGAATTAGTGACTGCTTTTGATGAGGAGACACAAGCTTCATTGGAAAAGAAGGATGAAATTGACTTCAAGAAGGATGATCTTATGGAAGTGGAAAGTACTCTTAAATTTGTTAAAGATTCAAGCATAAAAAAATCTCCCCAAGACTCAGAACAGGAAACCCTTGCAATTGCTGTGAACACTTCTGTTCCCAATGAAAATCTTGATGCCAAAATGCACACAACAAAGGATGTACTGGAGAATCCACCAACTGAATACTCTCCCACTAATGTAGATTCAACTAAGTCAGCCAAATCATTAACTAAAAATGTTGATGCTGCAGAAGGGCAAATGCCTTGTGGAAAAGACATGAATAGTGGGAAAGGGATAAAGAGATCTCTTGAAGAGGATACAGAAGAGCCTGTGGAAAGCCAAGAAGTGCAGCAGGGGAAGGAGAAGAGATCACGGAAGAGCAAGCAGGCATCTCCACAGCCCCAGGTGGAGAAAGAGGAGCACCAGGAGGAACGAGACACACAACAAGAAGAGGATGCAGAGTCAATGGAAACAGAGGCCACTCAGGAGGTGGAACAAGAAAGAAGTATCAAAGCAGAAAAGGAGTTTGAGCTTTCAGGTATTACAAGGGGTGATGAGGGCAGTCCAGATGGTGAAGGAGACGAAATGGGTGAAGATGACGGTGATAAAAAAGATAATGATGGTCAAGATAAAGATAAAGATGATGGTAAAGATGATGAAGAATCAACTCCATCAAGAAGAAGGAAGAAGAAAAAGAGGTCCTATGAAAGACCAAGAGGAGAAGGTGGTAAATTCATGAAGGAGAAACCAGGTACAGTATGATTGTAAAGAAGGTGGAAAAGATAGACCTTAACAGAAATGCACCTCAAAAAAATGAATACTATTCTTGCTATTTGATGTCTCATCCCCTCTCATGTACTCAGCAGAAATTTTTTTTACTTATACCTACTACATTACCAGAAATATGATGTGAAAGAAATATAATTCCTAAAATTTGAACACGCAGATCCTTCAATGTTAGACGAGGAAACACGAATGGACTACTATCTGCCACAGGATGAGGACTCTCAGGGCTCAGCTTCCAGGAGAGAAGTGCGGAGGTTCCGCTGCGAAGTCATCGTCCCAGAGAGGTGGATTGGCTTTCTCTTGTGTCTTGCTCCCATTCCTATATGAAATTTTCATTCATTTGCCATGTAATTGATTTCAACCCTCTGGATATTTTGTTTATAATGAATTAAAGTATATGTTTAGTGATGAATACTTAGGAATACTATAAACATGAAAGTAAAGTATGGCAAAATTAACTTAGTAATCATGAAGAGCATCACATAGTTTTGGGTCCTTGCAGCACGGAGGCATTTACAGCAGACAAGGTGGTTGAGTATGTGTGGCCACTGGAGGGCGTAGGAGAACACTACTTCATCCAGGAGCAGATTTCACAGTACCTCGGCATCATGTCCTTCAAGCGACGGTACCCTGACTTACGTCGTAGGCCCATTGATATGCAGGAAAGGGACTACCTCAAGGAGAAGGGGCTGGTGTCAGATATGGCCTGTGATCTAGGTTTGTTCAAGAGTAAATTGTGTTGTTCTGTCTCTTTTCAGTGTTTATATTCATTCTTGTCTTTTTGACTATTTACCAGAGTGAAATAAAGTGTTTTAGGGAAAAGGAGAGAATTACGTAGTTGAAAGTTTTGGAAGAGGAAGGTTGGACACTATAGAGATACTAGAAACTCATATTATAGGATGTATGGACTGCTTGATGGGAAACGAGAGTGAGGTGTGGGAGGGGATGGAAGGAGGGGTGTGGTGTGGAGTGGATGAGGAAAGCAAGGGAAGGGGAAAGGAAGGGTGTGCACTCTTAATGGTTGCGAGTTTGATGCTGGCTCACGACAGCTTCTTAGTGAGATGTGTGAGATGGATGTGGTTTTATGGATCCTAGTAGAACACCCTCAACTGTTTCTGTGATTTTAAATGAGCCAAAGCTTACAAGTTGAATGTATACATGTTAGTACCTCTACTGATGTTGAAATATATTTGTATTTTTATTGGTGGAATATTTGATTTTTCTTCAGGACTGACTGCAGTAAGAAGTGAGGATGTTTTGGATGTCATGTTTAATGACTTTCCTGCAAAGTTTGAAGAATTGCAGCGTCTGTTGCGGGAGCGTAAGGAGAATGAAATGAGAGAGAGAGGGAAAGGTAAGAACATCCAATAGTAGGTACTCTACTTTGTGTAAAGGTATGGTGTTGATATTTTGTATGCATAAATTGTGGTATAGCTAAGATGGGCACATAACCCAACCTGCATGAGGATCCTGTTCCTCTAATGAAATTTAAATTTGTTTTCACCGTGCCTCCATACTTATTCTGTTTACCACTTATGGTTTTTGTAGTAAGGATCCAAACACACATTCACAGTATGTGTATATGTGTGTCCAGTGCTTCCTCAGAATAGAAATGGTTTAAGTCACACTGATGGATAAAACAGGCGTGGTATATGAATGAAAAAAACACAATATTACATGTAAGTTACTCATTATGCTAAAACACAGATTCTTTATAGTGAACTACTCCATGGCCAATATTGACAAGTCTAAGATGCAGGAGTATGGAAGAAAGGCTGCAGCTGATGCTGCTCGCTGGAATGCTAACTTCAACAAAGAAAAGAGAGAGGAACGCAGGTAAAATTACAAATTTCAAATTGGATGTGAGTGTTATGAGAGGGAAGAGTAGAATTATGCACAAAGGAGTACAAAAGAAGAACAAACATCAATAGCCCTACTGGACCTAACGGGGCTGTCCATATGGCTACTTTCTACTATTGTAGTATCTACTTGTTAGATATAAAAAAAGTTAATCTGGAGAAACTCTGCCAAAAGCCAATTCCATGTTAAAAACGTCTTCACTCAAATGTATGTCACCAATTATCTCCCTGTCCTGCTACCTTCATTCCATAACATACCATACTCTCAAATGTAAGGTTTTTATTCAGCTTTCACCTTTCCTGTAACTATATGTGCTGTAGAACAATGGTCTTGTGGTAATATTTAATGCTATCCCTTGACTGACATGTTTTGAAAGTAGGAGGACTAGCATCACTAAACATTATATTCTTGAAGTGATTTTAAGGGAGCATGTATTTATTTATTTATTTATTTTTTCTTCAGGTATAGCTTTGATCTTCAGACATTCACACTGCAGATGCCAATAGGCCGAGGAAAGAAGCTCCCTTCAGAGTTCACCAAGATCGGCTTCTATCCAGTGGCTGTCCTTCCTGGCCAGTACACCAACCATTATAGAGAGTATGTACATACTGTGCTTTATTTCCTCTGATATACTTAGTATGTGGCAATAGGTCAGTGAAAGGGAAAAATTTTAAAGATGAGTTCTGGAAGGAATACTTAAAAGAGGTTGAAGGTGTGAAGATGGAAGGCAGTAATGATTGTAGATATGAATACTCAAGTAGATGATAAAAGTTTGAAGTTGTGGGCAAATGAGCAATGTAAAGTTGACAGTTGAGTGGATGTATTTACTGAAAAGGGTTTGTTCTTAGTAAACCTCTGTGTTGAATACAAGATGATCCATATGAAGGAGAGAGGATGTTCAGAACAGAAGAATAGTGTGCCATCGACACCATGCCGCTACCTTGAAAGAATTTTCACGGACAGTGTGTAGGCTTTAGAGTAAAATCACATTGTGCACAGTGTGTTATCTTCTATTACATGTTAGCAATAATTTTATTGAACTGTCAGTCTTTTTCAAACAATTTTATGTGCTTTCATATTTGTTACTTATGGGTGTCATGGCTTAGCAGATGATACACCATCCGTAAAGTCAGGTATCTTCTCTTCTCAATGAGGCCTTTAGATATTTAAGACAATGAGGTGTTTGAAATGTTGAAGCATATGTTGCAATATGTAAAATAAATGCATAATACAGAGTTCAATCAGTTTATTGCTGGAACCTTTTGAGGCTTGAGATTTTATTATACTGTAGAGGAAGATGTTTTAAGCTAGCACTACTTTTTATTCTCACAAGTTGCTAGTTTTATGTTAATGTTTGTTTCTTGGATGCAGGTACTCTGCTCAGGCTTTGAAGACCATGCCGTTGAGTACTGTGATGTCAGCCCCAGTCACTGCAGACCAGCTAGGCTCTGATGGTGGCAGCTCAGACTCAGAAGATGAAGCCCGTAGTACTCAGAGGTGTGTTGATTATGTGGTCTGATCCCTATAGGGACCTTTGTATGACAAAGTAGTAAAGTGTTCAAGAAGTAATGGAAGATTGAAAAATTGTATGTTAAATGTGTTATTTATTTTCATAGGTCTATGCTGCATGATAATGTATTCATCTTCCTAGGCCTGTACTGGATGATCATGGGAAAGAGGAAAAAGGAGGAGAAAGTGGTGGACCGCGCTGTAAGGTGTGCAGTGGTACCAAAAACCGCAACAAGGGCGGCAAGCCAGAGCCTCTGATCATTTGTGGTAGCTGCAAGTCAGCAAGTAAGTAATATATATCTGATAGAGGAATACATTTTTTTATCAATCTTTCCTATCTAGTGTTCTGCAAGTATTAGAATTTGTAGGACTCCATTATTAGAGGGGCAATCTGTTTGTATATTGGGACCTTGGATTCTAATTATTTCACAAACCTTTGCCCAATGAATAAGAAAGTGTGCCTCCTGGCTAGTACAGTGGTAGCGCGCTGGCCTTGCATTCGCTTGGTCGGCAGTTTGAGTCCCCGCCCGGGCTTGTGATGCTTAAGCTGTTTACTGGGGAGGAACTGCTGTGGTTGGGCACCACAGTTGGGGGTTGGGCTTGCCTGGCTGACGTTTTGGAGAGCATCTTCATTGATGGATACCGGAATTAAAACCCATGCAACCTTATCTTTTTACCTTATCTTACATACGGCAGTCGTACTACGTTGTCATTCGGTATTCCTACAGTCTGTGCCTTATTATTTACCTGGTAAAGCATCTTTTAAGTTATGTTATGTTTAGTTTGGTTAGGTTCGGTTACATAAGCTTTTTACCCAAAAGTTAGGCACGTGCCCTATCTATAACAGAGCACTATGAGGATACGCCTTACATTAGGTTCTGGCTAGATTAGGTACGGTTTGGTTCAGTTAGGTTCTGTTATATAAGCTTGTTATATTTTATCACCCAAAAGTTAGGCACATGTCGTATCTATAACCGAGCACTATGAGGATACAGCTGCCATACCTGTAAGCTGTGCCTTAAAGTTTGGTTGTTGTCATGTTCCTGTAAATGAGAACCTTTAGATAAGACAAGTGACTCATTTTATGAGTAATTAACATTATATTCTTTAAATTTATATTGGTGTGGTAGATAATAGGTTTCTTGGCAGCTCTAAGGTATCTGCTTTTATATAGATTTGTGGTTGAGGAGGAAAAAATGTAAATTAGTTTATTTTTCAGATTCATATAAAGTAATTTTCAAAATGAGTATGTTAACTCAAGTATGAGTAATGTATAGGCGACTGAATGAATAGATTGATAGGTAGATAAGATAATGATGCATATCTGTCCAGCCTATATTGAATAAAATATCTTACCATACCCTTGCACGTATTATACAAATTTTTTGGTTCCCTCAGGCCACCCAACATGCATTGACCTGACTCTGGTGATGGTGCCCAAAATTGAGTCATACAACTGGCAATGTATGGACTGCAAAACTTGTGTTACCTGCAATGATCCAGATGATGAAGAAAAGATGATCTTTTGTGATATGTGTGACCGAGGGTAAGTTAATGCATACATATTCACTCATCTGTAATAATTATCCATCTATCTATATACCAGACCAACATTTCCCAAAAGAGGATAGCTGATACAAAAGCACACACATTCACACACTCATGCATAGATGCACTTGCACTCCTTTTACTTAGCCCTAGGCACCTTCAAGAGAAAAGATTGGTTTCCCTGCCCCCACTATGCTGGGATTGTCCATGCAGTGGGGCCAGAAATCACTTCTACATCAGGGCCTTACAGCAAAAGCTGTTTTACCCCTGGCACTTCAAATGCATTACCCTCTCATGCAAGGAGAAATAAGAGAGAGCTGTGAAAGGCAGGTGTGTCATAGGATTACCGTATATTGCTGCTTATAAGTCGATCTGGCACATTAGTCGACTTCTATAATTTGACCCCAAAATGTTGTACTAGAGGTTTACCTTGCAGAAAAGTCGACCCCCTCTAAACTATTACTTAGCCTGGCCCAATGTCGGCCTGAGTCACTAAGTACTGGGTTGTAAATTAAGTTTTATCTACAGTGAAGTAAATAAAACAATTCAAACAGATTGAAAACACCACCGACTTCAAGCATTTCAACATAAACAAACAGTCAGTTTTTACTTTTTTCTGTACTCACCTGTTTCACCACTATATCGGACGAATATTTACTTTTAAAACCCTAATGGTAAGTGTCCAATTACCTACAGTCCAATTACCGTAAGTCTTAGTAGAATAACATGTGTAAACACAGCCCTTAGGCCAGGTTCAGTAGCAGTTTTCCAGTATCCTGATGTTACTGGTGTAAACATATTTAAAGGTTGCTATTTTATATCTACCCCATAAGTCGACCCCTAGTTTTGACCATAAAAAAATTATCTTAAAAACTTGACTTATAGGCCACAATATACGGTACTTACAAGGGTTATGAGAGGAAGAAATGTGTCTATGAAGGTGAAGAGATGTTTAAGGAAAAGTATTTTGTCCAAGTCTCTGATCCATACATCAATGTTAGCAGGATTAAGATTTAATCACTTTAATCCTGTCAACATTGACGTATGGATCAGAGACTTGGAATAGGGCACAGCAGTCAAGAATGTGCACTGTGGAAATTAGTTATCAGAAAGGAGCAGTGGCATGACAAAATGGGAGAGTGAGAGTCATAATGGATGAATCAACAAATATACTTCAGTGATAGATTTTCACCTTGTCATCCTCAGGTATCATATTTATTGTGTGGGGCTGAGGCGGGTTCCTAATGGTCGCTGGCACTGCAAGGAATGTGCCATGTGTTCATCATGCGGCTCCAAGACACCTGCTGGTAATGAACATTTAAAGAATGCAGAGTGGCAGCACGAGGTGGGTGGTAGCAAAGCTTGTAATTTTTGAGTGGTTATATATTCTTGGTGTGTGTTTGTTGGTTGTATTGGCAGCATGAAGCAGATGGGGCAAGCTTTATTTTAGTGGTGGTCCTATGTTTTCAATATAGATATGATCCTGAAATAAATCTGGATCTTGATGTTAATGAAGTGTAGGAGAATTTGTGTTTCAGCTTCAATGTTATTGGCATACTTGATTGGTCATACCTTCCATAAAAGAAAATCTTGTCATATGTTTTAAAGACTATTATTTAACTCTTGTATTGTCTATCTTTTTTGTTTATACCTTTGATGCATCAGTCACTAAGAGGGCTAACTCATTCCTACGCTTCTCTTTATTACTATATCAAACTAATTGTAAACCATGAAAAATTAGGCAACCAACATTATGCACCCATACTGATTGGGAAATAATTGTTCGTTATGATATAGTATTCTCTATATAGATAGTAAGAAGCCATCCAGAATAGGAATTAATTACACTTATTGTCACACAGTTCAAAAAGGACAAGGATAACAAGCAGCTGAGGTATGCCACCACGTTGTGTGTACCTTGTGACAAATACTGGAAGAGGCGGCAGTTCTGTTACGTATGTCTCAAAGTATACAGGAGCATCCCAGAGGATGGTATGGTGCGCTGCTCAAATTGTCCCAAGTACATCCACAGAGAAGGTACTGTGAAATACTTCAAAGTATTGTGTTTTCTTTGCTTACAACTATATTACTAGATAGTACTGGTAACATTGGTAGCATCGTAAGGATGAAAAATTGGATTACTAAGTGGTGGAATTGATCAAACACAATGCCTTAGGTGGTTTTGTTAGTTTGAAAGTGTGATAGTGAATAAGGTGACATAAAGTATACAGTATATGAGTGGGTAGAAACTAAATAAAGAATGCTTAATGTCTCTTTGGAGAATTATATGAGAATATAACACACTCAAGTTCTCTCACAGTGTGATGCTTCATTTATGATGTGAACCTGTGGAACTGTTAATGTAGGTATAATATCAAGTTAATGAGTTTGATTGTATTTTTTTTTTTTTTTTTTTTTTTTTTTTTTTTTTTTTTTTTTTTTTTTTTTTTTTTTTTCCAGTCTGTTCAACTATGTATGAAAATGAACGATTTTGCATCAACTGCTTTAAGATGCGTAACTCTACTGCCCTAAATCACTCACGCATCATTGCGGCAGCTAAGAAGAAGATGGCTTCAGGCTACTAACCTCCTGGAGTGCTCAGCGGCAGTTCCTCTGAATTGTAAGTGTATCGGTGATGTTTTTGTTTGCCCGTCGTATAGCCACCAATTGTGTTAGAATAGATGTGCTTGGTACCGGGCCTGGTCACCGCGTGGCTTGGAAGAGTGGAGGTAGAGGTAGCGTGGATGATACTGGAGGTCTTGTTTGAAACACACACGGCTTGATATAGATGATATATTGAACAACACACTTGATGTAGATATGGAAATATACAGTGACTATGAAACCTTGGCCTGCCTCGAGAGATGACGAAATGTTGATGATGGTAGCGAGCTGAGAGATGATGAGCTACTGGGCAGGATGGAGGCCGGAAGATGAGTGATCGAGAAACAAGGGGTGTGGGCTCAGCCGCGGTCAGGAAAGGTTGACTCCAGGTGGACTACGCGCCTATGATTGGTCTGGAGTGACCCGGGAGAATGACGTCACGGGAACAGAGCTGTGTGATAGGGTCTGGCTTTGACCTGACGCCTTAACCGGAATGTGAATTATAGGAAAATTCCCTTACCCTCTCACACACTCTCTCTCTCGGCTAAAACAATGAATATCTTAAAACTAGTTAACAATGATTACAGATATGATATGATACATAAGTTGTCATTCCTTAAAGGCTTGGTTTGTGTCATAAATAGATTATCATCATTGTGGAAAAGAGTAAAAGGGGTAAATTCAATGGTGATATGGATGAAATAGATAATCTGACCATACCTTTAGTTTACATTTGCTCGTGTTGAGCGAGTGGTAATTGCACCATACTGGGCAGTTTCATGTTTTGTAAATATTCTGTCTCATCCATCCTCTTCACTTTCTTTTTGTACTTTTAAGTTGGTAAGTTTGCAAAACAAGTTGCCAGTGCCAATGCAACCAGGATGTTGTCCATTATTGTTATTTTGAAGCGGGTGGTGGAGTTAGCCAGGACTAGGCTGCTGGTTCCATCATCTGGTGTGAACACATGGGATGACATTCCTGGACATCCATTTTTTTTCCATAGCATTAATCATTGGCGCCAGTAGGCTTATGGAGGCGCAGATGGACTTGCCTCACCTGTTATTTGGCGTAGGTTTTCAGATTTTTTATAGTGACGTCTCAAATGTTTACATTCTCTCTTGAATATGTTGAGAACGTGCGAGGCTAACTGCTACTACAGCTTCAGATGCATATAAACGTTGTAAGTCCCATCTGAGGACAGTATGGCAGCAATTTGGGTAATCTTTGGCCACTCAACGGTGATATCAAAGAATGAAGTGGTTAGCGAATAACGAGGATTTGAAGCCGGGACCCTAGGCTCGCATACCCGAGCGCTAGACCACTGTGCCATCGCCTGTGAATGATCTAAATCCAGGTTTCCCATCAAGGCCTTTGAGGATGAGAATAGCTTCAGCTTAGCTTGAGACAGAGTAATGAGTGATTATCAGTGGAAGAATAGAGGAATAGAGCAGTGTAAATGATTGTAGTAGCAGGGGAAGGTAGATTGTAGTAACCTGGCAACACTTAAATCAATTATCTTGTAAGGAGTTTTTATAGTTTCAGATGTTAAGAAAACAGGTAAATACCTTTCAAAATATAGTGTATCCCTTCATCCAACCCTCAGTACTTTGTTGTTATAATGTTAACTTTTTTTCTGCTTTGAGTCTTTCAGTAGTTATGTTTAGATTAAAGCACAATGTTTCTTACTCATGTGTGAAGAATTTTATACAATGAGTGATAAATTGGAAGTCTCACTTTAATATAGGTAAAAAATAGATTCAGTAAAGAAGATGGATTTTATTTGGCAGTAGTTGTTTTACTTCAAGGCAACTGCAGTAATCTCTAAATCCCACTCATTCTTCTTTTCCTCACAACTTTCATACACATTTCTAACTGTAAGATATGGCTCTTGGAAGTACTGATATCTTGACTCTTCACATATCACAGTACATGAAAAGTTCAGCACTGGAAGGCTCATAAAAGTAATGCAAGGTGTTAGTTCCTCTGAAAAGATGGGTTCATTTAACTAGAGGTGGCATTAACAGCCTATGTAAATCTATATAAGATCATTGCTATAGATACAAACAGTCTCTTGCTGACTGTAGTACTTTCATAAATTACCACGAAACAGCAACAACAAAATGTCTGTTGTTACTGGTTACTAGCTTTTGCTCCCTCCTAAAATATTTCATAAAACATTTACTTCTAGTCATAGATCATGTTTTATATTGTGGTAACATGGTCCAGTTCTCTCATTAAAGCTGATTATCTTATCAAACCTATCACAACCTTACCCAGCATTTCCTCATCAACTTCCTCAGATTTTAAGTTAAGTACACATGTTTTACTAATCAGCTTTTACATTATACATATGAAAAGCAGTATGAATTGTGCTATACATAGAACATACATTGCTGCTGTCCAGCCATAATATTGTAATGGTGGACACATGGAACATGAAGGCTCATTTAGGAATTAGATTTCATGACAGATGTACATAGAAAGACAGTTATAGCAAAAATAGGTTTTACAGATATAAAGAAATTTTTTAAGGTTCCATCCTGACATTTTATGCTTCTTTACAATCACCAGTTTCACTAGTTTTGGCCTACAGTTTAAGTAAATGCCTTTATATACAATTAGCACACCACTATAAAAAATATACTTTTACACAGGGAACATCATTTTAACAGTGCCGGATTTAAATGAAGAGAGGCCTAAGCTATTCTACTCGTGAGGCTTCTCCCAATCCCCCGCCCTCACTACTAGAGGAAGATGGAAGTGTTTTAAACAAAATTGACTAAAGCCGAGGATGATGTGTGTGTAAAATTGCACAATTCCTCCTCTAAGGGGCATAAGATTTTATTGTTAAATACTGTAGATTGAAGAAAAAAAAATGCATAAATGTTAATTGACTACAGTACGTTATGACAACATGTGTAAGAAAGATCTGTTACCATGTCAAAAATATTATACACCTTGGCTGGAGGCATCCTAGATTTTGAAGCCCTAGACTTCAGCCTGCCAAGCCTATAGGTAAATCCGGCACTGCATTTTAGTAGAGCATATTTTAAATTGATGACGTTAGGTTTGCTTTGATTCCAATCTACTTTAGTTGAAGTTGTTGAATTTTTTATGGATATTTTGAAGAAAAAAAATTTATCTGAAAGTTGGGAAGTTGGTATAAGTCATCCGTAGTATTGTGCCTGAGATATCCTGATATAAATCCTGTAGTATTATGTTACAGTGAATCATTCAATTACCACATATTACACAAATACAAATGGCTTATCAAAACAAGAAGCATATAACACAACTGTAATTGGGTTATCTGCAAAGGATCAATAGATAAATAAAAACTAATAAGAATATATCCAACATATTATAGGTAATTTGTTTCAAATAAAAAAATCTACAAAACAATTGCACCAACAATGTTTGTACCAGTAAAATACTCATCCTAAATTAATGCCTATGAAATCAATCCCAGTTAATAACTTGGTTAACATAAATGTAAGTAATGGAACAAAATTTCAGTAACTATAATGACGAACTTTGGTAACAGCACATTAGATTAAGACAAGTAACTCACTGCACACAGACCATGGGTGTGTATTTTCATCTGTTCTGTAAGTTGCTACACACCATTCTTAAAACTACTGTATCCGAAGGTACAGTTGCAGAAGAAAATGCTGGCACAAGCACCATGTTGTACACTTTTGAAGGAATCATGGGACTCCAGCAAAACCTAAAGGAAGCACTGCTAAATATGAATACCATGCAGTATGAGTGGTTTTTACACTGGGAAAAAATAGTGATGCATTATTCATCACCACAAATGTGATCAAATTTCCATTGTCTTGCTTCATGATGCACAGGCAAGGGGTCTCTTGCCATAAGATGCCCTAGGAATCGCATGCCATTATTTTATTAATTTTGCTTAAGAGTCAGGCCTTTAAGATTTAGACATTTGTCCTACATCTGGATTGCAAATGTTGCAGGTTACAACTTTGTGAAGAATATATCCTCAAATTGGTAAAGATTAATACATTTGCTCAAATGCACTTCCCACCAACTTTTGATGAACTACGAGCAGAATAATGTACTGAGTCATTGTGAGAACTATCATGCCATATACAACTAGAAAATAGATCAAGGCATCATACAGCATTAGAACTTGCTGCTTCATGATACAATCATGTAAATCATTATTCAACAGAATACATTCTCATCACAAAACATTTCCCATACTTAAGAATAGTGAGTCATAATATAGACAAATTTGCAAAAGTGGAGCTGCCTTCACTTGTTACAATACTACAAATCATCCCAATCACCATGGCTCATACATAGAATGCCTCATCATTATTTTGTTTCTCTGTAGCTGATACAGTTGTAACATGTACATCTAAATGCACCATATAAAATAGCCTCTGCAGGCTATACCATATTTCACAGTTCTCCTGATAGTGTGCATACATTTCCTTCCACTGAACATACATAAATTACTGTATTTTCTATATTTCACTGCTGCTGGTTCCAGGCTTAAGATTTTGCATGTACATTTAAGAAAATTTTTGCTATACAGCATTGTGATTTTGTTGCTTTACACAATTAGGCGATTTTCATGATCATGTCAATGTTACAAAACAGTGACAGACTCAGGTTGTGCAGTTTTCCCATTTAGTAAAAGGGTGATATGAAGATAAGGCTGAATGAATATTACACTATAGAATTATAATACTGGTAGTATATTATGATGTGTAAGTCAAGTAGTTGACCAATACAAGGTGGTAGCATAGTTTGTGGCAGGTCTTATGCCTGGACTGATATTGAAAAGAGCAACTGGGTGTTGGCTGCTTTAATCTAAATCCTTGTAGAAACATCTATTGACTGAGGTAGACCAGTGGCTTAACCTGCTGCAGTGAAACAGTCAGAAGTCACAGATGAAAAATTTCTGAATTATTTGACATGAAATGTAACCTTAAATTTTTTATAATCTTATATTCAGTAAGGAAGAAATGCTATTGCAACAGAGTTAGATTTCCATTTAGCTATAATCAACTAATTATATCTTACAAGACTTAATCTTGAGATTAACGGTATACTCACTTAATATATTTATAAAGTACCATGAAAGACTTCAAAGTAAAGCTCTGTTTTAATGATTATTATAGCATATGAATAAACAGTCATACTTCACATTCACCAATGAAATAATAGCATTATAAAAATCGAAGTAAAATTTAATACAAAATAATTGTATTCATCATAATATACATGACATCTTATGTTTCAAGAATTTTTTCATACATTCTTTCAATATTTTCTGTATTTTCAGACTTTATACTTGCCACTGAAATTACAGTGCCAGACAAAAGCATTGTAATGTGCACGTCACTACACAAAACACTTTTGCTTCAATAAAATTTACAAAATGGCTAAGAAGAGGCACTAGGTGTCAACAAATTACAATGGCATCTATTTCCCACCAAACAAACCTGGAATCAAATTTATATATTCCCATGTAATAGTTTTGCAACAAATACAGCATCATGTAACAATGAATATCATCCTTTTAATGTAATATTAACAAATTAAACCTTCATACCTTAACTCAGAGAACTTGTCCTGGAGTCCCAGCAATATTATTTGTTATCAGTACCAATAAGTACAACTGTTATCATATAAAGTGTACTATGGCAGTATTCTTAGCTACTCTGATCTAGATTTGAGTAGATATTATTTTTCTGTGAGCGACAATTCAAGGATGCGCTTTAAGGTCTCTTCTTCTTGTTTCCGTCTTGCCTCTTCCTCTTCCTGATGTTTCTGTGACAGAGATAGAGCCATAGCCATCTCTGAATCCAATATACTGCCTCCCGGGGTGACAGCCACATCCCCTGGCGCAGCTACATCCCCCTCAGGCTCCATGCACAGCTGGTCCAGAGTGGTGGGTTCAGAAGAGGGTTGGAGCCCACCTCCCTTGGTGTTCAGAGCCAAGGACTCTTCAATGGCTCTATAACGAGGAATATATATATATATATATATATATATATATATATATATATATATATATATATATATATATATATATATATATATATATATATATTGTTGCGGGCCCCGCCCATCACCATAATATCGGCTGGGGAAGACGAGAGTCAAGCCCCACAGAGGAATGAAGATTTCCTGAGAGGGAGAAGAAAGAATGTTAAGGGGCTGGTAAGGAAGAAGGCCACGCTGAGGCTATGACACTCGGTACGGGCTAGGCCAGTGACAGTAGACTGGAGAGGTTAGTCCGGCCCCGTGGACGTAGATTGAAGTTTCTCTGAGGAGAAGGAGTGGAGAGGCATGCGGGGTGTTGTGGATAGTGTGTGCTTTCCACGTGCGTGGGAGTGTGCTTTGTGTCAGCTGGGTGCAGCTGGGCATGGAAGAGAGTTACATTCTTTGTGTTAGTGGGGAGGCAGAGTATGTGGCGAGAAAGAACGGGAAGTGTTGGAGATGTGTCTACGTGACATGTTTGTGGGTTATGCCTTTGTGGCGTGTTGCGGGCCTCACCACGCGGCTGGTTGGAGCAGGCGTGGGAGCTTGCGTGGCGGGAGGACAGAGAGAAGACGAGCCGTGGTGGTGATGAGTTGCCAGCGCGTATTAAGGCGAGGCTTGCTTGATGTTTTAATGTTATATTCTCTTCGTTCTCCTAATTTTCCTGATTTTCCCTCTTTCTTCTTTGTGTTGCGAGATGTCCTATCTTGTAGAGCATTCTTATCTGCTTCCTTTGGTATGTTTGTTATTGTCCTACATCGTCTCTATGACCTGTAGTGATTTTATGAAAGGAAGTTGTATCCTAGGCTATATCGGACTGGAGGAGGGCGCGGTGCTAGACATGTGGTGCGAGTTGGCATCTCTGCCTGGGTAGATGGAAGCTGAGATGCAGTGAGGGATTGAGTTACCCGCTAGCCGTCACCAAGAACACCTCGCGCTCTGAGCTCCCCACAAATTGGCATTATTTTGCCTGTAACCTCCTCATATTTAAGGGAGTGGGTTATCTGATTGGCCTATTAGATAAGGGGTATATTTGTGTAGCTAGACAGCAGGGCCCTGTCTGTAGAGGAAACGGTTACAAGCCAGAGCACTGAGACGAGTGTGGTGACAGTATCATTAACACCTAGCTAGCGGTGAACTCCACCTAGAATTTTGTCAGACTGTTCAGTCTCGAGGAAGTAGTTTCGGCTTTGTCGGCGTTGTCTGCGTTTGTCGGCGTTGTTTGTTTTTTCGGCGTTGTCTTCGTTGTCCTCATTGAGAGAGAGAGAGAGCCTATCATCTGGGGCCTCTTGGTTGATAACACAGACGAGGAGTAATCCCGTCTTACTGTTAATTAATTACGACTCATATAACGCACTGTACGGAGTCCCCTCGCGGGAGGCTACTTTACAGGGTGTTATTAGAGTTGTGAGGAGTTATTATTCAACCAGAAGTGTGTGGAAAGACACCTTGTGGGCGGTATTCTGGTTGGAGCGATAGCTCCTTGTCTAGGCACTGTAATCTTGTGCTCACTGTAAGTCTCTTTAGAATTTAAGGAGGAGAAGGTGGTTACTACTGGGAGAGTCCTTGTTCTTTGGAGGGTTAAAAGAACTGGCGACCTCTTAACGTTAACGGGGTGGCTGTAGGTGCTGTGTTTGGGGGCTAAGAGTGCATAGGTTCCTTAACCAGGCACTTCTTGTTTAAAGCCTATTGTCCAGCCACCGGCGTGTGGCCTTCGGAGTGACTAGTCCTACGGGATAGTCGACTTTCCTTGTCCTTTGGTGGGTTAAAAGGACGTATAAACATCAGCACTACAGTTCGTACACGCCCGTAACGTGGTTGTGACTGGGTTGTTCATAAGTGGACACCCGGCACTAGGGCATAAGAACCGTGTCCGTTACGGTGTGACCGTAACAATATATATATATATATATATTTTTTTTTTTTTTTTTTTTTTTTTTTCTCTCTCTCCCCTAAGACTAATAATTACACAGTAAAATGAAACCGTATCTTTTTTCCAAAACACAACTTTCCTCCTCATTTTCTTGAAAGCTATTAGAGATATTGGAATTATCATTGCAGCATCTGATAGACCTAATTAAACTCTACAACTGTCATTATGAATATTTGTTCTATGCAGAGCTGGGCACTTGCATCACCAGTTGCGCCATTGCGTCGACGACGGAACGACCATTTCATCGACGCTTAACGCAATGACGCTAAAGTTAAAAAAGCATCACGATGACGCTGGCGCAAATACATTGTCGCAAATAAAATTTTGTGTCATTTTCCCCAGCTCTGCCGCTGTGGAACGCATCTTCTCTAGTGCCGGAGACATAATAAGACCCAAGAGGTCCTCCTTGACTGCCAATAACTTTGAGGAGCTTGTGTTCATGAAGGGGAACATGGACCTCTTGTAGTTTAAGTTTGTACTAGTGTGATACTATGGTTATGATACAGTAACAAAAATTAAATTAATCAACTAACTAAACTAAGTAACTAATAAGTATAATAAAATAAAAATAGATCAGGCTGAGTTTTACTTTTAATTGAATAATCCAAATAATATCAAAAACAAATTAATAAATTATTAAAATAAATCAACTATAAATAAAAAATCAATTGAATTATGAAATATCTATTTTATAGTATTTTCTATCATATATATACGATGTTTCACGTAAATTAGATTCATTAGTTAAGATTACCGTATCCGCCAGCGACGCAATGTTGCAATGACGCGAGAAAAAAAAGATACAACTTTTTTGGGGAAAAAATGACGGATTGACGCCGATGCAACGCCCCCCCGGCAAAGACGGATTAATGTTGACGCAATGCCCCCAAACGAGTGACGCGCCCAGCTCTGGTTCTATGGCTAATAATTACACAGTAAAATTAAACTGTATCTTTTTTCCAAAACATAACTTTCCTCCTCATTTTCTCGAAAGCTATTAGAGATATTAGAAATATCATTGCAGCATCTGATAGACCTAATTAAACTCTACAACTGTCATGAATATTTGATTATATATATATATATTATATATATATATATATATATATATATATATATATATATATATATATATATATATATATATATATATATATATATATATATACACACACCAAGTGAGTCAGCTGCTGCAGATTTTGTCCGTTGCTTCTGATATCCGTTAAAGGGAGGTCCGTAAAACCGAGGTATGAGTGTAATATGGTCCCCACACAAGAAAAAGCATGTGTTGGAATTGGAATGAAAACAGAGAATAGCAACTAAGATGGTGCCAGATTTTGAAGAAATAACAGGAAATCAATCAATCAATCATTGGTGCCAAGACAAAACACTCCAGGGTTTGTGAAGACATTATTCTCCCTCCTCTGTACCTTGTTTTTTTGTAGGAAAGTATATAGAGGAGGTGCTTTCCATATCCCTCAGTATGGGAATCCCCATACAATTCCCAACAATAAGACTAGATGCATAGAGGGTGAGGAGAGTAATGTCTCTCCACACCCTAATTGCCTAGTCTTGGATAATCCTTTTTTATAATTGTAATTTCTTTATTATTATCTCTATTTTATTTATCTGTTAATCCACAAACTGAGCTAATCCTCAGTGCATATGAAAAGTTCTCCACTTAAGTATCTGGAATTCTGTAATTTCAGCTTGGTCTGTTAATAATTAAGTTCTTTGTTGCACTTGAACATTACTTACAAGAAGCTAGTCTATCTGGGTGAAGATTATTTAATCAACTCTTGCTCTATGAGTAATATTAACAAACAAAACTTTCTCACCTCTGCAGTTGTGTGTCCTCCACTGTCTGCAGTCCTAGTTGGGCTGGAGTATTGGGGCGCGATCCTGGCTTCGAGTTGGGTCTGGACAAATGAAAAGGATGTTTAATACCCTTGCATTAATATCATAGTCAAAGTTAAAATATTTATTGATAGAAAGAAGGGAAATGATAATCAACAGAAAACTTCTTTATGGTCATTGCATTGTTTTATGAAGAAATAGGTGGAAATTAGAAAGTGGACAGAAGTAAGAAGCAATAAGAAGTGAGGCACATGTCTACAACTGACCCTTGTTTCACTGGTGGGCGATGGTCAGCCTGCAGTGCTTCCCAGATGTCCACTTGGTCTTGTTCTGTACCAGCCTCAACTAAGGACTGCTGAATGGCATACTGTAGCAGTGCATCATCTTCATCCAGGCTCATCTGTACGTGTTGTTGGTCCGAGTGACCTGAACACAGGAAGTTGTGTTATAGTTGTGTTCCATCTTGTGTGTAATTCACAATGTGGACATTTCTACTATCCGAAGCCTAACATATGATGCAGTACAACAATGCTGTATATTTTGGAGTAATCAAAGAAATAATAATTGATGTTAAGTGTAGATTTTCTATGTGGTAGAATTTTGGTATATGAGGAAATATTTAATTGATTGAAGAGTAGCTTCAGCATAACTTTGTTTCTCTAAAGCTTTAAATCAATGTTATTCATTGGAAATACAGCTTTCTTGAAAGTAGTTAAAATAAAGGAGAACAGTAATATGCTCCACTATTTCAAGAAAACTTACCTATGACAGTATAACTTGATGGAGGATCAAATGCATCCTCTTCAATAACACAAGACAATCCATCTCCTTCAGCAACCGTAGAAACTTTGTCAATGGGAGCATCAACACCAAAAATGTTACCAAAAGTTATTCTTGCTGTCAACACATGGAAGAGTGGGATTTCTGAAAAATAAGAAATAATAGGAAGTATGTACCAAATTCTAGATTCCATCTGCAGAGCTTGCATCACTCCAACTGAATCTAATTTATGTAGTGTACATCTATTATGTAAAATACATGCTCGATTTAACAGACTAATTCAGCCAAGCATAATTCCATTATATTGAGGTTTATACCAAATAAATTATATAAAATAATCTATAATTATAAAAGCCAAACTTTGTTTTGGCAGAAGGTAAGCCAAAGTTCTTTGCAATTTCCAGGTATTGATTAATTGTAATTTCAAATCTATGTACAGAGATTTGAAATTACAATTAATTGACACATGAAAATTACAAAGAACTTTGACTTATTACCTACCGCTAAAACAAAGTTTAGCTTGAGGGTTGGCAGATAATCCAAATATAGTTACATTGAGTGGAATTGTTTCTGGTATACCTAGCATAGAAAAGTAGAATTTGTTTTCTGTTATATCGAACATTCATTTTAACTGCTCCCTGTTAAATTGAGCATGTACCATAACTATATATTTTTTATGCAACTGACTTAATTAAACGAGGGTTGGCACTCCTGCCGGACACCAAAAAAATATACTATGTAAAAATCAAGTTCAAAGCGAAAGGAATTAGTTGCATAACTCCAGAAAATCCAACAGATGCTTTATTTTACACGTTTCCATAATCTATCATATTTTCCACATGAAAAGGTAGACTTTATTCTAAAAAAAACACATGCTCAAAATTCACAATGCATCTTAGCACTCAAAGACCCAGTTATAGAAAAGAGTGCCAATCCTCAAGAACCCCAATTACAAAATATAAGAACTCACGTACCCTAATCATGAGTCTCATTACCATTATCAAAGCAGACACTGCCACCAATCTTGTCTCAGCAGGCAATACAATGAAGACAAGCATACACTGTTCATTTCAAATTACAAGTACAGTCTACCCTCAATTCAATGGACTAATGAGGAAGGAACCCTGTCCGTTAGTGTAAAAAATCTGTTGCTTGGTTAATCCTTACAGATTTCTAATGCGCTCAATTTAACGGACTAATGAGGAGAGAACCCTGTCCGTTAGTGTAAAAAGTCTGTTGCTTCGTTAATCCTTCTGGACTTCTACCTACACGCCTGCCACCTACCAGACTTTCTTTTTACACTAACAGACTTCAGTTGATTGTCCACCAGTGGACAGAGTCCGTTAAATCGGGGTCCATTGAATCCAGCGTTGACTGTACACTACTCCTGTGTTATACGATGAGTCTGTTTATGATATTTCACATATATGATCAATTTATTTTACTACCCCTTTTTCGGTTTGCGAACATAGGAGTACCTATTTTCTGCTAGGTAAACAGGGATTGCAGAGTTTAAGAAGACAAACCCATATGGACTCTACTCAACCCAAAAACTCATCAGACATATATATGACAATTTGTCTTCCATAAAAAAATAATGTAAATTAATATTTTTAAATTCAAGGTGAACTGCAGTTGCTATACATCACATAAGTTTGATAGCCACATTACTATTACCAAACCTTCTACATACCAATTTTCACTGGGAATCCACTGGGAAGTTGCATCTGAATGAAGTGTTTTAGTTTGGCAAAGTGCGAGGAGCTGATAGCCATTAGGTCCACAATGGGCATGACTTGGTCCTGAAGCTTAAGAGGATACTCTTCTGCCAGCCACAAATGTGCCTGGACCAATAAAACACATGGAATCAATTACTACCAATCTAATTTATATCTTGCTTAAATCTAAATGCAAATATGGTTTGGGTTACTTTTCTGAAAACATGGGCATCACATTAATTATTGCTTTTAAAACTTCTTGCCCTCCTTATGTATAATTCAAAGATTTATAAATGCTCCAAAATCCTTAATAATTACTTGACCTAAAAATTATTTTCACTGAATTGTGTTTGGTACCTTTAAAAAACACATGCATGTTGCAATTTTTTTTTTTTTAATTGACCACATAACATTGGCATTTTTCACTTATTTCTTTACCATTCAACTTCCTTTTATTAGTATATGATAAGAATTAATCATGATCATTCACCTTAAAACTTTGTACTTTCTTGATAACTTCTTTTGGTCGGCCAATGTCACGTCCCTGTAGGTCCACCTCATGGTTGAAATATTCCTCTGCAGTAATGTTGGTGGGATTGTTAAGACTGCACGACTCACTCTGAAACACCATTACTAGGCTTAAATAATAAGAACAAATGATGCCACCATTCAACAGCAAAATGATGATAGTATATATATATATGTTACATCTATCTATTTACTAGGCTGTTATCCCCCAATAGTGGGTAGCGAAGACAAGACACGCATACACACACACACACACATACTCCTCTCACTTATCCCCTAGGACCCCTAGAGGAGAAGAGAAGTGCACCGCGCCCAACATAGCACATCAGGTCATCATGCAAAGGGGAACGAGGAGGGAGGTCATATCCACAACAGGGTGCCAAAGTCTAACCTTGCTACTTCTCTAAACACAATCCTATCATTGTTTCTTCATTTTCATTTCTACCAGTCACACTGTGTCTACCATCCACGTTTTCAACTACCTCATCACCAACACAAGCATTTCAATTACCCTAACAACACAATACTCACATTTGCTCCAAATACAAAGAGTGAATGACCATGGTCACTTACCTCTTCTGATGATGAAGGAGAGTTTTGCTTTTCTTCCACTTCAGCAATATTCAGAAAAGACTGAATTGGACTCCTTGGAGATGATTTCTCCTTGTCAGCATCAGTTAAGTGTTCAGTTCGGGTCTTGGTCACAAGTTCTACGTTGGTGGCAGAAAATACCTATCAAAAATATTGAATTAAGTGTTCAAAGCAGCTGAAACCTTGTTTATCCATCAATTTCTATTTTGAAGAAAACATTTTCTTTATACCTGACACTATAATTATGGTCACTGTTTTTGTTTAAATCACAAAAGGTTTTCTAAACAACTATCTATCTATCTTTATTACGGGCCGACATACCCATATAGTGAAGAAGCCGAGAAAAGACGCGCACACACACACACACTTATGCATACATACACATGCACTTCTCTCACTTAGCCCCAAAGTCACAAAAAGAGAAGAGACTGGTCTCTCCACCCGCATTGTGTGGTAGATCAGTCACACAGAGGAACCAGGGTGGGATCATCTCTGTATTGCAAATTATGGGAACAAGATATATATATTTTTTTTTTTTACCTTTATAAGGGTCTGACAGTATAAGCTGGTTTACCCCTGCTACTTTATACACAGACTCTTTCCCTCCCCATACCTGATGCGTGAGAACCCCCTCCAAAGATAGTCAAGGCCTCTTCATTACTCACATTCACCACTGCTCTTCAGTCACCTCTATCACACACAATCATCCTTCCTTGTTCTACAAACATTCCTTTTTCATTCAACGTTCTTTTTACACTGTACATCCATCCCATTTGTGACCTTCCTCTCAACATCACACTTTACATATCAAATCCCATTATTCTCTTTACCAATTGGTCCTCCTCCATTCTCTCCTTGTCCAAAACACTTAAACACTGATCTGTTCGACCAATCAATACCATAACCTCATAACACCAGTTCTCCTTTGCTCTGCCTCTTTCTTAAGAACTACCTACCAAAAAATATTTATCATGAATGCTTCAACCTAAATTATTGCAAAAACAAAGTATTTTTACTTTCAAAAATATAAAGGAGGACCTTACCTTGCAGTCATGCCCATTAACATTTTCACTTCTATCACTTCGCCAGCCCCAGATGCCAGCTTTATCCCTGCAGAGAGAAAATACCTTTAAATACTTCACAATAAAGATAACTCCCAATTTTAACATCTAAGAATAAAGATAACTGAAAGAGAACTAGACAATTTTAACATTTACCATTTAAAGGTGTCACATGGCCTTTGTTACCTGACAATATAATGTTATGATTATTATAATTGGTTCCCATTTTAAATGTGTAGATATGAGCTAAGATGCTAAATTGAATTATACTAAACACAAAAATGTTACAAGAAACAATTCATATAATTTACTTCACCAAATTAAAGCAAGTGTGTACCATGCTATTGACTGAGAAAGCTGCTGATGTAAAGTAAGGGTGATGAAGGAGTGAAATAGATATATCCCTCCACTGGGTAACACATGAGTATTAGTGATGCACCTTTCAAAGCTGATCTTCTCTGTATCAATGTAGGTGATGGCAATGGGGGTGGTGAGCCTCTGGGACAGCATGCCGGGGTGGGGCCGCATGTATGCCTGAGCCTGATCTGGTGGAAGTGTTCGCATGTTCTCCACATACACCTGTACATAGATTAGACATTCTGGTCAAACTATGTCAATCTAAATAAGGTTTCCAACATTCATAATTTGCTATTGTAGAAATCATAGTTATTCCTTTCTTATATTTTTACTCCTATCCTACTGCTATTTGTTACAAGAGGGAAACATGTTCCCCTCACCTGGCCAGTCTCATGATCCACTTCCATCATTGTAGCACCGTCAGCTGTGGAGATGTGAGACAATGGGTTACACAGCATACACAATCACAAACCACAGTAGTATTGCACTGAACATAAATCCTACAAGGATTACTTCACTGTATAAAAACTTGTATAATGATGCAAAATGATAAGTTGAAGCTAGGAAGTGAAAGAAGATAATGGTTAAGAAAACTGTAACAGGTATCACTTACTGTGGCCCTTAAAGATGTAGCTCCTGTTGCCTCGCTGCCAGCTGGTCTGATCAAATCCAATGAGGGTGGTATCGATGCGGACATTTGAGCCACTCTTATACACCCGATATACATCATTTGGACACATACGGGATACCAATGGCACTGTAATGAACACATGGTAACCTGAATTTACAGTGATAGGTTATGCACATTTTAAATTTCTAACTTGCTTGCCACTCATGGTGTTGTGTAAACTCTTTCTAGTCTTACAGAAAGTATCTACACACCAATGCACTCAACACATACGCAAGCTAAAAATAGATGGATATGAGGATGATTAAACTGATTTGTAGTGTATCACTGAACAATAGACTTAGAATCACAGATGTTAAACTGATGGGGAGGATGGGAGTTGATTATATTAGTCTAGTGATGAGAAGAGGTGGGCTAAGATGGTTTGGGCATGTTAAGAGAATGATGGAGTGATACCATGATCGTATTGCAAAAAGTAATTTGTCCCTTTATTAGCTACCATAACCAAGAACTTCTACTCCATTAATATATAATAATAAAATAAAATAGAAACTGCAGATTAATTTCTTACCCCAACTAGTGAATTCCCACTTCATCTCCACATAGAAGTCAGGAGCCTGTGCACAAGGGGAAAAAATCCTACATTAATAACCAGCTTATTTCCTATGACGAACAAGTAACTGATTGGTTTTTGCCTCAATTAATTATTTCTTAGTGTAAATTGCAGGTACAAAAAGGATTACTGTTACAAGAAAACAAATCATCACTTAATGATCTGAAATTTCATCCAATATTACAATCTTGTTCTACAATTACTTAGTTTCAACAGTAAATTTAGAGGCATCCTCAATCAATTAATTTATTCTTAACAACTAAGGCATCATATTCCTTCTGAATCTAAATTAAATTATCATATCTCATTGGAACTACTAAGTAATTATGTCCTTGTCTTTCCAGGGAACAACATTCTCTCCACAACTTACCTCCTTGAGCTTTGCGAGTAGTGTGGGAATGCCAGCCACCCTGGAGGAGTAGCGCTGCATGTCCCGGCCCTCCAGCACCAACCCAAGGAGCTCTGGGTCTCCCGTAGCTGTCGCCTCCTGTAGTACTGCCACATGCCAGTCAAGAGTTAAGTTAAATAAATGAGGTTTATACTACATCTCGTTGTGTCTGTATGAAAAGAAATGCAAAAACAGACCACCAAATAAATGTAATGTTATTGAACAGTTAACAAGAACAGGTATTAATGCCTTAACAAAACACTTACAAGATTAGTAATAGATGGATAATGCAAGACAGCAATGAAAAGTAACAGCAGTGGGAAGGACAAGGACTCTTGTATACAAAGTGTGTATGACTAGAAAAATTTTTTTGTCATCGACCCTGTTCTCCCAATTAATATATATATATATATATATATATATATATATATATATATATATATATATATATATATATATATATATATATATATAATATATATACATATAGATATATAATTTATGTTTCTTTTCTTTTTTCTCATATGAGGATAGATTATAGATCAATAATGAACATAACACAGAAGCAAGGCCCTCACCTGTCCAACCATCTGTACTCTCTACATTGACATTACAGAAGTGACGCAGCAGCACTCTGGAAGCCTCTAGATGGCCCAGTGT
Source organism: Cancer borealis (assembly GCA_036785275.1). Lineage (NCBI taxonomy): Eukaryota > Metazoa > Arthropoda > Malacostraca > Decapoda > Cancridae > Cancer > Cancer borealis. Next base: position 51,177 of record JAXIVD010000449.1, read on the forward strand.
GACAGCAAGCATGAGGGGTGTTCGGCCACGTGGATCACGTAATTCCTTGTTGTGCTGGATGATTGTTTGGCAAAGACTGATGAGTACAAAAGTCACAACAACTTTTATATGATTAACCTAATTTTAATGTTATTTTCATCAAATTACTTTTACAGCCTCACTATATAGAGTAATAGCCAATTGTTAATTTGTTTAACGTATCTTTACCTAAATGACATTATGGTATTCTTTATTTGTCTCAGCTGAAACTTATTTTTATAATTATTATAATACAGTATTGGCAAAAGAATTATGGCCTGTAGCATGGGACAAAAGTATTGATCAATTTTTAGTTATTTCTTCTTTCAAACAGTGAGATCCTGAAAACACCATGGCATGAACTTTGCTCGTTCCTTTAAATAAGCAGTGTCAAAACTGTGCCAAGGTTTTTCCATTACCGCCTTCATAGCCCCCACCCAAGTCATTTGGATTGGAGGCAGCTTACTGTGTAACTCCAACAGTTCTTGATGGAATTGAGATTCAGGGAGTTGCCTGGTCAGTCAAGAACTGGTAATTCCCTTAGCTCATTAGAGCTTTTAAATCACTTTTGGTATGTGGCATGTACTATGCTCTTCTTGCTGATACTTCATTTCTTTAAATACTTCTTGATTTTTTATTAAAATTTCTAGGTCTGATTTTGGATGGAACCTCAGATGTTGGATATAGTCAGTAATACAGAAAAATTACATATAAATTCATACATAACTACCTAAAATGGTATACATATGGTATGTATTAAGATTTACTCACACACTCTCTCTCTTTTTCTCTCACCTTGTTTTCTGTGAGTTCCTTCTCCAGTTTTCGGTAATTGTTGCTCCATACCAGGTAGTGGAGGGGGTAAGCATCTGGTCCACTCTTCCTCTCCACGCTGACTTCTTGCTCCCCCTTTGTGTTACTTCCATCAGTGCTTGTTCCATTTTCCTCAAGAGAATTTGCTCCTTCTAGCTTAAGGTCATTACTTGAGGGAGATGTGTCACTTGCACTGTTGCTTTCCACACTACCACAATCATTCATCCTGCTATTCACAACCCTGTACACGAGAAATAAGTTTTGGTATTATTGTACATCTTCACCACAATGCTCTAGAAAATTCAGGGTTTTATTTTTGTATTACCTGATGCATTTTGAGGTTTTCTTAATTACATTTCCGTCACAAATTGTTAGTTTGTGAGATATTCAATGTTTTCTATGAGACCTTCTCTTCGAAAAGTAAAGTTTAGTTTGGTTTGAACAAGGTTCTGTTATTTGTCAATGTAGGTTAAGGTTTGGTTGATATAGGTTATGTTAGGTTAGGTTAATATAGAAGCTATCAAATGTTCTCTATGACCAAAAGTAGGGAGTTGGACGAGGTATAGACGCCATGTTATTTCGTAAACAGACGCCATTCTGGTGAAGATGTAAAATTTTACCCGTTTTATAGTCCAACAACTAAGAATAAGACAAATAAATTATTAATTATTAGCTAAAACACATACATTTACTATGAGGTACCTATGATGTGTATCCCCTGTCTGTCATACCACCAAAAAATGTATATAACTAAATACAGTGATGGAGCAAATACAGGATGACAAACTTCTACTTGGGCCATTAGTGTTCATGTAATGGTTCACTCAGTAATAGTGAAGCCTGTTTCCTGTTCCAGATTAATAATCTTCCCTACCACCCAAGTTTTTAATCACCTCTCATGGCGCATTAATTCAACTGTTTCACAAAAAAAATGCTGCTTCAATTTTCCCAAATTACTTGGCTACAATAATTGCAGCCGAGATAAATTTTCAAAACTGATAATGCATGGAAATAAACTGGAGTACAAAATACATGATAGAATATTTTGAGGAAAATTGGCATGAAGTCACAAGTTTACAGTCAAAATGTCAAATTAGGCTGAAATCACTGCAGACCCAAATATTATTCTTGTGGCTACGTAATCTGTAGCTACGGTTAATCCGTACACCTGGTGACACATTGCGAGCTAGACACTACTGCAGTATTATTAAGATAATGATATTTGGTTAATATATAATCCTATTGACTGAGCATTCAGTTCCACACACGTTCGGTGCCTACAAAAAATGGTTATATATGTCCGTACACGTTATGTATTTACAATATACCAATGTTTCACTTACGCCCAAATATTAGCACGTTGCTCAGACATGGAGCCTAAAGAATGGCAGCTTTTAGAGTACTGTGAAGCTGTTTTTAGATGTAAACATCCCATCCTGGTTAGACGAAATTACAAACCTCGTATTATGAAGGTCACAATTCCACAGTGTTTTGGTAAAATCTGCACACTAAGTTTGGCTGGCGACCTAGCTAGAGGTAGTATCTGTGCTTTGCTTTCTCAGACAGCAGGAGACATGGTGTACAAGCAAACAGGTGAGACAGGTACTCGACACAGGTGAAATGGGGGCGAGCTGCCGTCGTCTGCTGTCATGAGTCATTTCGTCACTGAACAGATTCGGGCCTTTAGATTTGACAGCTGCTATTTTTTGTCTCTGTCGTATTGAAGTATGTTACTAAATGCCACATAAGTTACAAATTATGAATTATAAAACAAACAACTTCAAAAAATGTATCTAAGAAGACAATGGCGAACACAGACACACGTTGTGATGCTTCTATAGTACCTATCTAAGGTATCTACAGTTTCTGATTCCTCGTTCTCTCCGGAAATGTCCTCCGAGGGGATGGCTACGGCAGAAGAGCTTCCATCTCACTCTATCCACATACTCCTTCCTTGTTTGTTCAAGCCCTCCCTCCCCTTCTAACATCACAGCTAGCAAATATGTAGCCTACTCTTTTACCCTTTTTTCATTCTACAACTGGCCTTCCTCTCCTCCTAGGACCATCAATTTCACTTTCTTTTCTTCTATAGGTACTCTTCCTTCTCTTAAGATGACCAAATCACCTCAAAGTATTTTTTTCACCCATTCCAATACATCACACCACTCCATTTGCACAAGATCCCATATGCCACACCTTTCATACACATTTCGTGTTTTAGAAGTCATTTATCTGGTGACAGGCAGCCAGCCATAAGAAACATTGAATATATAAAACTCGAACGACCGGGAATTAAACCTCTGCTTCAGCTGGCGGATGGTCAAGGTATTTGGACGAAATTTTACTCTATAAGTATGTAAGTGATCACCAATGCCTGAATGTATTTTTAGTTTGCTTTTGACTGTCGTGCTAATAGCTAAATTACACTTTTCTTATCTTAAAGCAATTTCTGATGTGTCCACGTTACATCGTAAGTTCCTTCCTCGATTTCCATTTTCTTCTTTAACTTACATTTTCTTTTTTGGAAGCCTAAACAGTACGTAACTGGAGGGTCGCAGCTCAATTTCCTGTGGTTCCACATTTATAACTAATTCCTCAAACTTCATATACCTCACAATGTTTTCGAACCACTGATCGAAATGCTTTGTGTTTTGAAACAATGAAGAAATGTTGTGAAGTCAACTATGAGAGATGGTATATATATACACATCTGCCGGTGCAGTTGAAGATTGAATCCCTGACAGTAGGTTGGTTGGTTGGTTGTCTATCGTGTCCCCATCTAGGAGATACACGGGCTATCTAGAGCCCGTCAATGTTGTGTGTTGGAATAGTAGGCTACATGTGATATAAGACACGTTATGAAGCATGTCAAAACGATAATTAATACAAAGGAGGATGGATAGCCTTGTGGTACAGTGCTCGGGTCGTGACCTAAAGGTTGCAAGTTCCATTCTAGCTCATGGCAGCTTCTTGGTGAGAGAGATAACACTCTTTTGTTAACCATAGTCACCTAGTTTGGGGGATTATTTAATCACCTATTTTAAATCATTTATACCAAGTGGATTTCGATCGGTCTTGATTGTCCCGCCAACACACACACACACACACACAAACAGACAGACAGACAGACAGACAGACAGACAGACACACACACACACACACACACACACACACACACACACACACACACACACACACACACACACACACACACACAGAGACACAGACACACACAGACACACACACACACACACACACACACACACACACACACACACACACACACACACACACACCCACACACACACAAACACACACACACACACATAGACACAGACACAGACACAGACACAGACACACACACACACACACACACACCGATCCCAAGGTTCAGTAGCAATGACTTCGTCTGTCACCCGACAAGGCGTGGGTTCGAACCTTGCTCAGGTCGCTAAAAATTTTTTACTAACAGCGAGTGGTTACTGTAAGATTGAGTGACTCATCAACATTTTCTCGTTATCAAAGAAATTTGTTAGTTTTCATTTCTGCATTGAATTACTGTGATTCAAGGATATATATAGAGAAGAACAAAGACTTTGCAACACTCCGATTAATCAGCACAAAGATATGACAAAATTAATTAATAAATTAATAAAATGACGATTAATTTGCATGCAACACCCATTATGTGTACGTAATTAAACTTAATCAATCAATCAGTATTATAATGATGCGTTTATATACTGCACACCATATACTTCACTCAATAATACCCTTGATTAATGTCATTCGAAAGTAAATTCAATAGAAATATAGATAGATAAATAGATAAGATGAATGAATACATAAACTTTCATTATGTTAGTATTCTCGAAACACCATTTAATGTGTATAGATGGTTTGATGGACTTACACACATTATGATGAACTCAAACAGCATCTACGGTCTTTAGATGTATCGAAATAATAACATACAACATACCACACCAAGAATCTCTCATTAGCTCCAATAAGCTGTAATGTGAAGGTTGAAACAAATTACTGCCAGCTGTGTACACAAATTACCACCAATCTAGCAAAGGCAATATATTATTAAGATGCCTAGCTGTGCGTCTTGTCTAGTGGTAAGCAACCAAGCGCGTGTATAGATTTTAGGACAGGTAAAAGCGGAGGTGTGGAAGGGATATCTTTGCCGCGACATTGAGACGTAGCAAGTTACTGCAGTTTTACCTTCGTCAGGTTTTCTCAGGTACCGTTAGAGAGAGAGAGAGAGAGAGAGAGAGAGAGAGAGAGAGAGAGAGAGAGAGAGAGAGAGAGAGAGAGAGAGAGAGAGAGAGAGAGAGAGAGAGAGAGAGAGAGAGAGAGAGAGAGAAAGAGAAAGAGAGAGAGAGAGAGAGAGAGAGAGAGAGAGAGAGAGAGAGAGAGAGAGAGAGAGAAAAAGAGAAAGAGAAAGAGAAAGAGAGAGAGAGAGAGAGAGAGAGGGAGTAAGGAGTTTGTCGATTAAAGCTCACACAAAAAAACACTCACTCACACACACACACACACACACACACACACACACTAAGGGCATCTAGTACATCGTTAATTTCGTTATGGAAGTAATTAATGACATCAAAGTTGCCTAGGAGAGAGAGAGAGAGAGAGAGAGAGAGAGAGAGAGAGAGAGAGAGAGAGAGAGAGAGAGAGAGAGAGAGAGAGAGAGAGAGAGAGAGAGAGAGAGAGAGAGAGAGAGAGAGAGAGAGAGAGAGAGAGAGAGAGAGAGAGAGAGAGAGAGAGAGAGAGAGAGAGAGAGAGAGAGAGAGAGAGAGAGAGAGAGAGAGAGAGAGAGAGAGAGAGAGTTAACTACATACATACATAGACATACACAAACACAAACAGACATATAGACAGGAAGACAAATACACACACACACAGCTAGACACTCCAACACACACACAAACAAACAGACAGAGACAGATGACAAAGACACACACACACACACCGCACGCACACGCACACACACACACACACACACACACCACACACACACACACACGCATCAATATTTAAGTAACTATTAACAT
>JAXIVD010000449.1:57270-72270 GCA_036785275.1 Cancer borealis
GTGACACATCTTAGTATATTTTACCGGACATTCACTGTTGTTTGTATGTAAGCTACAGAATGGCGGTAGAACGGATGACTTGAAGGAGAGATGGAGAGAGTTCTGGAGGCAACAGTGCATGTCCCTCCTCCTCTTCCTCCTCCTCCTTCTCCTCCTCCTCCTCCTCCATCGCCAAACTCTGCACCACACGCTCACATGCTCCAGCTCACCGACACACGAGCACCGATCAAGTTATGGCGATTATTAATGCGTAGGGCTGCAACACCTCCTCCTCCTCCTCCTCCTCCTCCTCCTCCTACCTTTCAGAAACTTCACTCTTCATAATTCGAATTGATATCCACGTCTTGTATCTGATGAAGGGATTGTTTAGTAAAAATTCGGGCGTTACCTTATGGAAAATGTTAGTTCCTGTGAGTGGTATCAGACGAATTTGCCGGCATAGTGAGGGGAAAATTATGTATCGAGAATAGGCAAGGAAATTCCGTAGATTTATTTCTCATTTACTTTTTTTCTCCTCTCTCTATCTATCTATCTATCTACCTATTTATCTTTATATCTATCAGTCAGATCACCGCCCTTCACATCACACTACACCAATTCTTCCCTTCTTCTTGTGTTTCCTTCTTCACGTTGCTGTTAGTTACTCTACAGACAGACAGACAGACGGACAACCCCACGGTACGCCACACCTCACTTTACCACACAACACCACCACCATCACCACCACCACCCCCATAGCAGAACACAAGTAACAGCTGCAGTTACATCTAAGACACTCCACCCACACCACCCCGTCCCCTTTAAAATCCACCCAACTACCAGTCCACTACCTCTCACCTTCCCATCCATGTCTTGCACCATCCTCCCCTTACTCCTATTCCTCCTCCAACTCCTCTTTCTTATCATCCTACTCCTCCTCCTCTTTCTTATCCTCCTTCTCCTCCCCCTCTTCCTCCTCCTCCTCCTGCTCTGGCGTAAGGAACTAATTTCTTTTCCAGCGATGCTTTATCTGACAGCCAGAGTCCAGGGTCAATAATGAGTAGATTTTGGGACCTGGAAGAGGATTACTCGAGTGTCTTTTATTATGAGAGTATGTGGCCGCCTCTCCTTCCTTCTCTTTCTCTCTCCCTCCCTTTCTCTCTTTCTCTCTCTCTGGTAATACGTAGCAGGATCTGTTACCTGTGCCCGACCTCTGCTTACCTGTGTGTGGGGAAGAGAAAAGGGAACGCGGGGAATAAATAGGAAAGGAGACGAGGAGAGAAAAGGAAGAGTAATTATTTTATCTTTCCCTTTGCTAGTAATTATATAAGAATATGTTACATTTATCAGGTGATTTCAAGGTATTCAATGAGTTTCCCCTTTGAATGGTGCCTGGTTCTGGTCACCACATGGCAACCCAATCAGAAAGCGGGAAATTCGTGTGGCTGCTCCTTATTGGCTGAAAATGTTGCCGTAATGAGGAGGAGCCATTGGGAATATCCGCCGCGTGGCTGTTGGTGTGTGTGTGTGTGTGTGTGTGTGTGTGTGTGTGTGTGTGTGTGTGTGTGTGTGTGTGTGTGTGTGTGTGTGTGTGTGTCTGTGGGATTTATTAAAAACTTTTCATAATCCTCCTCCTTATCCTGTTTCGTGTTCTGATGGCAGCTTGTGGCTCTGGCTTGGGTGCTTGTGAAGAGAATTACAATAATGATGGTGATGAGGATGATGATAATAATAATGATAATAATAATAATAATAATGATAATAATAATAATAATAATAATAATAATAATGTTAACTATCTATTTTCCATATTTGTATCATAATATTCATTCACTTTCACATTACGAGAGAGAGAGAGAGAGAGAGAGAGAGAGAGAGAGAGAGAGAGAGAGAGAGAGAGAGAGAGAGAGAGAGAGAGAGAGAGAGCAACTGGAGAGTAGTCTGTAGGTGAGAGGAGGAAAGGAAGGAGGCAAAATAAAGAAAAGATGGGAGTGGAGATAGCCAGTGGAGAGGGAGGGTTGAGGGCAAGGAAAAAGAGAGAAAGAAGGGGAAAGGGAGGTAGTTGGACGAGGGGAAAGAGAGGGGAGTAAGATGTACGAAAGGAACGAGTGTAAGAGGGAGAGAAAGAGAGATGAGAAAGAGCAACGGTAGTGGTGGTGGAGGGAGGTAGACAGAGAGGGGAGTTAAGAGGGAGGGAGGGAGAAAGAGGGGAGAGAGAGAGAGAGAGAAAGAAAGGGAGGGTGTGGGCAGAGGTCATTAAGAAGCCACCGGTGAGCCTTAGCAGAGATCCTGGTAGACGCCTTATTACTGGTGACGTACGAACACCACCACCACCACCACCACCACCACCACCATCACCACCACCACCACCACCACCACCACCACCACCACCACCACCACCACCACCGCCACCGCCACCGCTGCTTACAGTATCATCGTCTCCAGACACAGACAGACAGCCTCACGCGTAGACCTACCTACCTACCGTACCTGAAGAAAAAATTACCTCTCTCTCTCTCTCTCTCTCTCTCTCTCTCTCTCTCTCTCTCTCTCTCTCTCTCTCTCTCTCTCTCTCTCTCTCTCTCTCTCGAGCGCCGTTTCTTAGTATACGTTCGTGTTTTTTTTTTTTTCTTCTCTTTTCTTTTTTTTTTTTTTGTTGAAGAAGACACTCGGAAAAAAAATAAAATAAATAAAGAGTGTGGGAGATGCGTGTTGTGTGGCAGCTCAGGGTTCTTGATGAGGTTGTCTTGTGTTACGAGGAAGACGGGCGAAGGAGGTCCATCGAGGCATCCAGTGTTACACCTTATTCCTGCCATCAGTACTACAGTGTATGTTAACAGTAGAAGAAAGGGCGGGCGATCAGTGACACTAATAGTAGTAATAGTACGAGGAGGAGGAGGAGGAGGAGGAGGAGTTAGCTATCACCACTCCAGAACAAATGTATTAACAACCTCACTATTATTGCGATGTTCACAGCAATAACAGTAGACTCCAAGAGAAATATCAGCATCATTATTCTTAGCATAACCATCACTTTCACCACGAGCACCATCACCACCATCATCAGTATCAGTATCACCACCACCACCACCATCAACGACAGCAATAACAGCAACGGTGGGACCCTGATGAAGGAGAAACCAATTATGAGGAGCGACATGAGAGGGGGAAGCTCGGCCGCCACAGTAAATCTTTCTCTCTTCTTTATTACGCGGGAAACAGCTTATCAATTACCGCCTCGTTACGCTCGGGAGTGTCTGCACCGCCGTCATTACCAGACTGATTGTCCTGGGGTCCTGCCGCCCTGCTACCTAAACCCATCCGTTGCACCCGCTGCAATACTTTCTTCGAATATTGATTTGAAACGGCGGACAGCGATGTTTATTGTTCCATTAATAAGATCCCTTCCCTCGCCCCTTTGTTGTGGTGGCGGGGAGAGCCTCACAAAGACTCACCTGCCTCTGTGTAGGATAAACCTCAGGGAGTCTGGTCCAGCATATCACAGATTCCATTCTCACAGCCGAGACGGTGACCAATCGCTGGCTAGTTGTGTCCTGTCGGCCAATGGGAACGCGTTGGCCGGCGTGACGTCACCATTTGCATCATTAGTCTTAGGGGCTGGACGGTGGCCATTGGTCAGCTGGGGTGCCGGGCCTAAGAGCTCTAGTTTCCCTTCACTGTTTATTTGTTGTGTCTGTAGAAGAATAGTTTAGGCTGGCGCTGTGTAGCCTCCACACTCATAATCAATAAACAGGAGACCATTCCGAGCTAGCTACTCCTGACCAAAGACAAGGCCTCCCCCCTTCCCCCCACCCACGGCACTGGTGGTGCTCCCGCCTTGTCGAACATGAGGCACTCGGGCGTTACATTACCCATGCAAATCCCACGTGTCACTGCAGCTCTTAGCACATGAAGGAGAGCACAGACCAGCCGCGAGTGACCAGTGAAAGCCTTCAGGGTGAACAGAGGATGTGTTGTGGCTGTGCTGTGAGGGAGGCTGTGGCCGCCGCGTCTTGTGCCTTGTGGTGGGCGTCTTTCTTCCCGCTGCTGGTCCTTTAAGAGGTGTTGGTGTTGTGACTGGAGGGTGTGTGGTGTGGTCTGCGCTAGTCAATGTGCCTTTGTCCGGCGGCTGAGTGCGAGGGTTAAATAGGTATGTAAACTTGTGGAACTTATGGTGTACAAGGAGGTAACGGAACGACTGGACACATTGTCACTTACTATTGATGACGATTTTCCGGCTGACGTTCATTCCTTAACAGAGAGAAATATAGTATGTGTTTATATATATAAATAGATAAATAAATAAATGTATATATATATATATATATATATATATATATATATATATATATATATATATATATATATATATATATATATTAACGTAATATTAGAATTCCTTTATAAGATTATTATCATGACGAATCTGTCTAGAAAATACAAGCTTGTATTTTGCTCGTTTAAGAAAAAATTTAATGATATTAAACATTTCGTACATGATATTGCAGATAGTTTTATGAACTTACTGGTACTTGATGCAGAACATAATATATGCAGTGGTAATTGTAAACGTTGGGACATGTTTGTGTCCACCACCACACCCCAAGACCCTTACGAGTGTCCAGCGTCCCCTCCTCCCCTTCCCCTTCTCCTTCCCTGCCTCTTTGCGGTCAGCCAACACCCGCGGAACAAGTCTCCGTCGACCACTGGCTTTGTACAGCCTCGAGGACCACCATTGTCGTCCATCCGCCTTGTTATCACACTCTTTATGCCCAACATCAAATAATGACTCGTCCATCTTTTTTTAAGGACTCAAAGGATGGATACACATGCTCTTTGTGAGGTGTGGCCGTGACCTGCAGGGCTGTCAGGGTTGAGGTGGAAGGAAGCATCTTTGTCTCCTCGTCACCGCGTGAAACTTTCTTCTTATAAAAATAATGAAACTTTGAAGATTAACACCAACTTTTAATGCATCTTATCAAACCAAGGTGTCTGTGTACTCTTTCCGGCGTCCGTTAACAGCATCAGAATTAGAAAGATTATATTATAATTTAAAATTTATATTCACCCACTTGAAAGACCAACACAAATAAAATTCACTCACGATTGCTAATTAAAGGTAAAGGTGACGGAACTTATTATCATGTCTCTTCTAAGCCGCAAGACTAGCTTCCACCTTATATTATATTCCCATATGTATACAATATGTTCGTCTTCCCGTATTGCCTTTCCTGACCCCACGCCGATAACTCTCACCAGGTAACTCAATCTGGCGCCTTGTGATGAGAAGAACTCCGCCAAGCTTCAGAATAGACTCGCCTCGCATTTGGCCTCGACTTGGCCAAGTGGTGGTAGATTGAGTTATGAAATTAGTTAGGGGGGAAGTTTCTCCGCGATCGCATTCCTCATCATCGTTAAGTGTCGTTCCAAGAAGTTACTGGTAATTGAAACTTCATTACAATATCTCTTCCCTACTCTGGCTCCCTTCTCCCTCCCTTCCCTTTCCTGTCCCTTGCAGATGATACTGTTATACGGTCAGGTAATGGATGACTTAACGTGCTATGGATTGGGGATTGCTGGACCTCTTGTCCGGGTGATATCAAAAGGAAACTTGTAGGTGAGATGCAAGATGTTGTGTGGATGAGTGATTGCCTGGAGAGTGTTGCTGGATGATTGATGCGTATGCCTTGGTGGCCTTCCATCCGGCGGTTGTGAGGTTGAGGAAAGTTTGAGGGTCGGCTCTCGGAAACTTTTGAATACCCGTCATTTAGTACTCGAGCGCCGACAAGACCGAGAAAGTTCGATATTAAAGGTCAAGAGAAGCTGGAAGGAGACAGCGGCTGGGGACAAGTCAGAGGGAAAAAAAATATTGAGTCTTGTCCGTGTCATTCTTCGGGTTACTCTGCCTCACTTGATGATGTGTTTCCATATTAAAAAAATGAGTTTTAGAAATTGTTTACTTTTACTTCTTCAAAAACAGTGGCCTTAGGGAAATCTTTAAAGTTATGAGTTTGTAGCAGTGGGTATTAGTGTGAGTAATGCTTGACTCCTTCCTTTTCATTGCATTTACCGTTTACCTTGTTTTTATTCATTTATGCTAATCTTCCTAGTGTATTTTTTCACTTAGTTACTATTCTTAGCTGTTCGACCACTGGCGTCTTCTTCTTTCTCCCTTTTAACCAGCAGAAAGCCAAGAGGAAGTGAAACACCGCGTTTAACTCGGCCAAAATTGACGTTAATGACAAGTTCGTGACGTGAAAACTTGCACCGCCATATCTTTCCCGCCTACGTGACCCGCCCGACCCCCGGCTCCAGCAGGTGGCCGCGGCAGCCACGGAGATACGCCGATAATCTATCCGCGATGCCAAGGAATTGATCACACAAAAAAAAACTATGTCGCCAGTTCACATCCATTGCGTTGGTCTGCATGTAATGGGAAAAGTTGCGGCTTTCATCTCCGCGGCCACCAAGTATTAGGCAAAAACTTGGGTGGCGGAGATCCTGCGGGCGGCGACATGGGCGCGCGCCTTCCGCCCGACCCCGCTACAGACAAACAGCGTCTCGCTTGGAAATTACCACGTCTTTTCACTCGCGACCAGACGAGGCGGTTTTTTCCCAGTAGATTTCGTTGCCTTCCGATCTGTTTCTTCGAGGCAGGGCGAGCGCTTTTTCGCATTTTCTTTTTTACGAACGAATGAGATGCACAAGCCGTGTCCGTTTCTATCTCGTTGTTGTTTAATTGAGGCTGATGGCTGCTTAAGGATGCTCATCATCGCAGCCCCACAAGGACTGGAACATTACAGGATGATTTACAACGGTGCCTCGCAGTCCGTGGTTAAAGGATCGACCATAGAAAACGAGGAGCGTGAGTTGGCGGCCGGGAATTAGGCGGCCACCGAGGCGGAACGGTTTTCGCATAAGGCACGTGGCTACCAGGAGTCCCAGGCGGCCTCGGTCTGTCCCCAGGCTAGGCAGGGCCAGCTGGTTCCTTGCTGCGTAAATTATGGCCCAAAGAACAGACATTTACGTTACCTCTATCAGAAAGTGAAGAAAACAAAGCTTGGGTCATTTTGTATTTATGATTTGTCGCCTTGGGTGTGTGGAATAACCTCTTAGTTCACGCGTACGTCATTTTCCCTTGTGGTTATAGGGAGACTAAGCTGTAATTTTCGATGACACGCGTTGAGGCAGCATCCCGTGTTTTAGCAGCGGTGGCTGAGTACCTTCCTCCTCCCCTTCCAACCCTTCCCCTTGCCTTCCCCTCCCCTCACCGCCTAACACATGGACACCCACCTCGTCACTGCTTCGGTAACTCATGTTCACTGCAAAACAAATCAACCACGGGATAAATAAGACAAATTACCTGAAAACATAATATCACTATCATCTTTCCAACCTAAATCTAACATGAAGGTAAAACCGATGATACAATTTGCACTTCGAATATATATATTTTTTCTCCCATGAGCTATAAGTTAATGTTTACTCTCGCTTTATGTGGATTTCCTCTTTTCATTGTGATCTCTCTCGGGTATATGGACTTTCCGTTCCAAGTGGGCAGCTCAGCGTCGCCTCTGCCTGTGCCTTCTGGACGCGGGTGAAAAATGTTTTGCCGCTATAAAAGTCGGGACTCTTGGTGACAAAGATGCCCTAACAAAGCCCCACTAATATCCTCGATTGAGAATTTAGATAAATGTTTCTCCGTGTGACCTGCGATCTAAGGGCACACAACGGACGGTAGCCTTGCCCTGCCCTCCCATCCCTACCTCCTGCCCTCTGTCCCCTCCCGTCCATCCCCCTCCCACGCCTCCACCTTTCCTCTCTGCCTCCCTCCTTTCTCCCTTCCTCCCTCCCACGCGTAAACTTACCTATGCGTTTCTCCCCCTATTCTCTCTCTCTCTCTCTCTCTCTCTCTCTCTCTCTCTCTCTCTCTCTCTCTCTCTCTCTCTCTCTCTCTCTCTCTCTCTCGTGTTTTTCTGTTGAGTTTGTTCATTTACCTTCTTTCTTACATGTATCTATACTTCCTCTTCCATCCAACCTTGGCATCCCTCTCTCCCTCCATCCATCCTTCCCTTCCCACCCTTCCTTCTGCCCTTCTATCTCCCTCCCTTCCTCTCCCCTCCCACCTCGATCATCTGTGCAGGACAAAAAGGCCTCACCATTGTCGCCGCCAACCCGCCCCCACCTCCCTGCCATTCCTTCAACCCCCATCTGCTGGAGAACGATTCCAACCCCTCCTTTTTCCCTCGCCTCCCCCACCCACCCACTCCTCCCAACTCGTGTGCGAGAACTTTATTGTTGCTTTTTTTAAATGTTCAGCAGTTTTCATAATTTTATACTTGAGGTATTTTTTTTTTCACTCACATGACGTCCACGAAAGCGATAAATGGTGTATCTTTACCTTGTCTATGTATATACTTAGTGTGTGTGTGTGTGTGTGTGTGTGTGTGTGTGTGTGTGTGTGTGTGTGTGTGTGTGTGTGTGTGTTTGTGTGTATGTGTTTGCGTGCGTGCGTGCGTGCGCCACACAATCATTAAGACCCCAAGGCGTGAGCTCCATCCTGCGGCACCTCCCAGACACTATTTTTGAATAAACCTTCCCAGTATTCGGTTTTTGAAGATTGAAAACATTCATCTTAGCGTAGCATTAATGATTGATTCCCAAGACATTTATATCTTATGTATGGTAGAATACCTTCCCAAAGGCCTTTAGGTTCTGTAAAACGTGATGCATCGATTCCGTGTGATTTTAAGAATTCATCAATCGTCTTGATTAAGATCTTAAATTTTCACCACCCATTCCTTTTGCAACACAGCATGACTGTTGCTGCCACTTTTTGCCCTTTGACTACATTTATTATCAGTAACACGACCCTTTTGATGTGAAGCTCGTTCGTCGCTGCAACAAAACGACGCATGACATTGGCAGAGCGAGGCGGCGAGATGAGGGAAACAAGCTGTGAGGATCCCGATGCAAGGGACACGAGGAGGGGAAAGTGGCACATCGGGACGTAAGTGGACACGACGGAAAGAAGGGAAAGAACGAGGGAGGAGGAAGTAAAGGGATGGATGTTTGGACAGGAGGAAGAAGAGGAAGAGGGAGGGAGTGAGAGGGGAATAAACAGGATACAAAGAATCAAGACGGAACAAGACAAATAAGAAGAAACGAGGTGAAAGTAAGAAAGAAAAATGAAGAGAGGAAGGGAGACAAAGGAGGAACAAGAGTGAAGGAAGAAGCGAAGGAAAGAGGAAAAAAGGGAAGTCTGAAGGAGCCACTGGTCACAGGAGGTGGCCGTAACCAGGCGGCCAGAAGGTCGTAACCCTCGCCCACAGACCCTCACGCCAGATTTTATACATCTTATATATGTGCTTTTGGACTAGGGGGTGATGGGGGCTGATGGAGGGGAGTGTGGGGGCAGCGATGGGTTAGGCGTGGCGGGGGTGCGGTAATCCGGTGTTGTGGGCCCGGGAAATGGGGTTGTCTGATGGGGGACCAAGAGTTGTTTGGGGTTGTCCGCGGAGAGAGAATGGTTGAGTCTGATTTTCCTATCTTGGGGGGACTTTTTTCCTTTTTCTTTATTTCTTTCCTAATTTTTTCTTTATTTTTAATTTAAAGTTTGCTTTGGAATGATACAGTTGTTGTGTGTGTGTGTGTGTGTGTGTGTTGTGTGTGTTGTGTGTGTGTGTGTGTGTGTGTGTGTGTGTGTGTGTGTGTGTGTATGTGTGTGTGTGTGTGTGTGTGTGTGTGTGTGTGTGTGTGTGTGTGTGTGTGTGTGTGTGTGTTTTTGGGTGTAATGGAAGGTATATGGTTATGTGAGGTGTGTTTATGGTGCTCATGTTACACACACACACACACACACACACACACACACACACACACACACACACACACCACCTCCGCCACCACAGCCCACACACCCAACTATGTAGCATCACAGCCCACGCCCTTAACATCATGACCCACATCCTAGACACCGGTGCCACCACAACCACCACTCCACCACAATAACCCTTTGTCCACCACATAGCGGCTCTGCACCAACTCACCACAACCCTGACCCACCACCACCACCACCACCACCACCACCACGTCATTATTTTCTTGCATTGCCCTGACCCTCCCCCTAGCGGCGCGTCCCCCCGTCCGCCACCCCACCCTCCCGCTGGTTCTGTGGGCGCGTGGCCTGACAGAGCTGCTCAATAAAGTGCACTTACGCCTATTTGTGTGAGTTGCCAGCTTATCACACCCCCTTCCGAGGGTCCACGATACTAGCTTCGAGGCGCTAAACGACGACTGGCAGCCTCAAGCACCCACGCTGCCTCCTTTCCGGCTTTCTGTCGTCCCTCCAGCCTCGTCACCCCCATAGGAGGGAGCTAACTAGGTCCTGCCTGCTTGGGGCGACGGCAGCGGCGGTGGGGATGATCCTCGAGGGAGCTGATGTTGTGTGTGTGTGTGTTTGTATGTGTGTGTATGTGTTTCTATATGTTTCGTTCAGAAGACTTTTTTGTCACTGTAATGGTGTCAGTGAAGTTTTTTTTTTGTGTGCTTGATAATAACACAGCTTAGGACGTTATACTTGTCTTGCGTGAAGGGCGTGCCGTATCACTTGCCTTCGTTACAAATTTGGCACCAGAACTGTACTCCCATCCCATATTTGCAGTGTTGGCACGTGTCCAGCTCGATTTAGATTTCTTCAAGAGATAAATAATCCCACTTTTCTTATTCACGTCGACAACATAACTGCAGCTTCACACTCAACACATGTTTGTGGATTCCTCAAACAAACACTGACCACGCGGGAGCTTTTATTAGATTAAGTGATGGCGTGAGGATGAAGGGTTGCGTGGGCGGGTGGGGGTGGGAGGGTGGGAGGAGTGAGGAAAGGCGGGGAAGGGTGAAGGGTCAGGGTGTCAGCGTGTTGGCGGGAGATTACAATTATTCGACACGTCACCTCCACCGGACACGATTCATTTCTTTTCATTTTATTTTGCTGGCAAGACGCTTATTTTTCCCGCGGCGCCAACAGGTGAGGTGGAGGCGAGCGTGATGGCGTTCCTCACTCAGCTGACGTTTTTAGAACCTGAGGGATAAGTGACATCAGGGTCTTGAGGTTAAAACAAACAGCTCAGCAGGCGGGCGGCCCAACTGCACCCCGCCCCCCGCCCACTAGACTTGCCTCTGCCGCCTCTGTTTGCCGTCCGCCGCCAGGGGAAGCACAAGCAAGAACTGCGTTACCAAAACTTTTATCGTCTTCTCCCGGAATAGGTTTTTCGGCCGTATTATTTTGTATTATATATCAAATTAAAAGCTTGTCACCTCATAGACGGAACATTGCAATACCCAACGTTGTATGTATGTTGGGGGGCAGATGGAATTTTTTTAGCTCATAACTTAACTAATTTTCGAGGAACTATGTGAAGAACCAACGATTTCGAGGAACTGGCATCCCTTTTTTAGACGTTCCTTTAACTCATTCAAGACCGCTTAGGTGAAGGACTCCTCGGACCTCCCTGGAACATGCCCGACGCCCTCAAGGACCCCCAGACGCCAGTGTGGGGCGGCGAGGAGACAGCCTGAAGAGCCTCCCTTACCCCTGTGTTTAGCTGGGAGGGGCGACCACATCGGTGATTTTAGGCTCAAATGTCGGGCCAGGAATGTCACAAGGACTCGTCTCTCTCACTCCTGGTAAACGTCAAGGAAAAGACGTCCTTGAAGGGAGGAAGCAGTAAGGTGTTGCCGAATTCTGGACAGTCTTGTGTTTCTACAAACCTGATTTTGACTCAAGTTCATGTTCATGTCGAAGGAAATATTAGCAACATTATTAATCTTGATTTAGTTACTACTGGAACGTTAACCAAGAAGTTAGGAAAGCAAAATAATATTATGTATTAAAAGTTTGTTTGTTTGTTTGTTTTTGTTTTTTTCTCTCTCTCTCTCTCTCTCTCTCTCTCTCTCTCTCTCTCTCTCTCTCTCTCTCTCTCTCTCTCTCTCTCTCTCTCTCTCTCTCTCTCTCTCTCTCTCTCTCTCTCTCTCTCTCTCTCTCTCTCTCTCTCTCTCTTGTTCATATACCCGTATGAGGAACGCCAACCACATTTTGTTTATTGTGGTGTATTGGGTGTGACGGTGACATTTCTCCTTCCCCTCCCTCCTGGACCCGTGCCCCCGCTGTGGTCACCCTCAGGCGCCTTAGTTACTGTCTCGGTGAGGCCAGGAGGGAAAATGACGAGGAATGGAGTTAGGGAGAGACTTGAGGGGCCGAGGACGATGAATATTCAGATATCGAACTCACAATCACATTATCCTCTTAGCATATCTTCGTTTTTTTTTATTTTATTTTTTTTATTTTTACCTTTTTAACACAAGACGAGTGGCTTGCTTCGGCTGGCTGTCTGACGCAGAGATACGAGCGTTCGACGGGGATGGACGAGGATGCTAAATCATCCCGCATGAGAAATTGGAGAATCGGCTGGCTAGCGCGGTGGACGCCTGTGATCGATCAGTCCCCCACCCTCTGATAAGGACAGTTGTGGAGGGGTGCCACTTTTAAATTGGAACCCACTGACTATTTTTCTTTTCAAGTGAGAGATTTTGTGTAGCGGTGGTGGCGGCGGCGGCCCACGACAATGCCCAGCCACCCAATTCGTCATATCGCCCTAGGGCTGCGTCCCATTGTCACCGCAGCGCCGCCGTCCATGTGAACTTCGTTAATGATGTGTTTTCACATGGCTGACCATAGCTCTCAGCAACACGTCCTCGCACTCTGTCGCTCTGATCTGCAGTTGCCATGACGATGCTTCCATCAAGACCACAGTTCTGAAGCACTTTAGGACTGTTACCTAATTCATGTTTTACTTGTTTTATATTGCTTGTTAGTAACACGTGTAAGGAAGCGACATGGATATAAAAAATTGATACCTATTTTTTCATGTTATGCTAGACAAAGGTTGGTCTTACAGTTACTCGAAGTCATCTTCCTCACCCTCGCACAGTACACATTGACAGCCTATTTTTCCTCTTTTGCAGCGAGAGAAAGAGCAAGTGACCCGAAAGTAAATGATAAATCCAATAACTTTATATAAAAAAGAGTAGATAAGCGGCGGGCCAGAGTGTCGCGCTGATAATGTGACCGTGACAGTGACAAAGCTTCGATTTTACACTCCTGCGTCAGGTTGGAAGATCGGAGCCTCACCGCCGAACCCTCGTTTATCATGTTCAGGGTATCGAATCTCGCTCTACAACACCCTTTTAGTGTTCTCTGTTACTTAGCTGGTTTATGTCATCCACGAAAAGCTACGATGAAGTTGTGATGAACAGGATGGTGATCTTCTGAAGTGGGAAGAATATGTGGACAATCCTTCTTAAGTATTTACAGTTCATCTTCCAGACGTCAGTCAACCTTGTTGGCCATTAAATATTTGTGCAACCAGATAAGGCTTTTCACTCCAGCAAAACTTGTCTAATAGAATTTCTTTTTTTTTTGGTGTCAAATGATACTTTATTCAACAATTTATCTTCCTGAAAATAGATTAAATTTTACTCTTCAAAAATGTTTGAATTGTAAGTTTCTTTCAAATTTGCAACATATAATATTCACGTATATTACTGTTCATCCAGTTAGTTTTGTGACTGGTGTCATTGTTTAAATTGCAAACAAAAATTACTAAGGAAGATTCAGAAGTGTTGCTCACGTCCAAACTCAACTATTATTTATGTTTTCATAACGCTGATGTGTTACTCCCACGAAGGTTGAGGCTCATGTGTTCTGACGTGTTCTGTGTTGCAGGTGACGGTGCGGGCGAGTGTGCCGATGTGCTGACGTGCGGAGTGTGTCAGAAGGACTTCCTTTTGGCCGACATCCTCCGTTTTATCCAGCACAAGGTCCACAACTGCCAGGCTCCCAGCGCGCCCTGCGGCCAGGACGCGGCCTCGGGGGAGCACGACACCCCGGCCAGTGCTCCACCCTCAGCCACTAGAGACCACAATGGTGATGTGGGTTCTGAGGGGACCTCCAACCCGGCCAGTCCCGCCACCGTCACGGGGGACGGAGATGATAGCAAGGCCGACGAAAAACGCAAAAGAGACGATGAAGACGATGCCCCAGCGAGGAAGAAGCCACGAAGCACTCAAGATGCGGAGGCCAACACCACTGACTCCGGTGAGTACTGTGTTGTGAGGCGTGGCGGGTTACGGGATAGTGACGTGAGACGAGAACACTCAGAACGTTCACAGATTTATATTTAGGAGCCCCAAAATATTTTATGACTAAATGCACATCTACAAATTACGAGAAAAGTCCGAGATTATGCTTCTTCTCAAAAGTCCGTTTTTTTTTATTAGCACCATTTACATTAATCGTCGTCGCTAAATCCATGATAATACCTTCGCTTACGAACCCTATTTCCTAGAGTATTATTAACAAAAGTAAAGTTAATGCAGTGCTTCCGGGTTAGGTTTCCGTAAATGCCAATAATCGCCATAAACTTTCCCTCCCCGCTCTTTACGAAGCCTGGCTCGTTATCTTCCATTTCATTTCTGTGCCTCGGACGTCAGAGTAAATCAGAAACGGAGCCGCCAAAACAAACCTGCAGTGCCCGGCCGTCTGGGTTCTGGATCATAAGGCTAATTGAAGGGTCATGTTTGCTCCCAGTCCTTCCTCCTCGCCTTATTCTCTCCCCGGCTCCTACTCTTCCACCTCCTCCTCTTCCTCTCAGTCCCTTATTCTCGCTCCCTCTCATACTCGCAATCTCCGGATCTCTCTCTCTCTCTCTCTCTCTCTCTCTCTCTCTCTCTCTCTCTCTCTCTCTCTCTCTCTCTCTCTCTCTCTCTCTCTCTCTCTCTCTCTCTTTTTATTTCCATTTCTCTCTTTCTCTCTCTCTGTCTTTAGTTCTCTTCCTTTCCTTTCCCACTCTCGTTTGCTCTCCTCCTCTCTCGCACTGCCTCTCTAGTTGGTTTATCAGTAGCGCAGCCATGACTTCCTCCAGGGCCCGACGCACCTCCCTCCCTGGCTCCTCCTCGGGACGC